>JBAGKK010049654.1:0-10123 GCA_037177015.1 Euceroptres primus
TATATATATCTATATTTATATATCTTTATATCTTATATTTTATTTCTTTCTTTCAACTTCTTGCTTTTTAAATTTAAGTCCTTTGCTCGTCGACGCCAGAGTGAGGCACAAAATTCTCGAATTGCAGGTGATTCCATGCAACAAAGTCAACGAGTCTTTCGTGAAACGCCAGAGTTTTATTTCTCCAGAACTGGAAGCTGTTACTAAGAAATCATCAATGTGTTGCATACATTTTAATCTGGTGTCATGTGCGACAATTTCCAAAGTCTGTAAACTTTCGTCGAGATCGAAGAGGCTGATTTTGCCATCATCGAAACCGATAGCTATTAAATCATCACTGAGAAACTCGGCACATATTATTTTTGAGTCGAACTGAATTTCCTCATCAACCCCAGCTGTTTCCACGGAGTAGACATCTACTTTGTTATTGGAAGCGATCAAGTACCTTTCTCCATTTGGAGTCCATTTTAAGATATTGATGTTTTTCGCAAACGCTTTCCATCGAGGTACCAAGTTGGTGGCGTAAGCTTGTTTACCCTTAATCAAATTCCAAGTTCTGAGAACACCATCGCCGCCAGTAGATAGGGCTATTTTTCCAGAAGGGTGCACAGCTAAAGCTTCGATGGACATACCTTTGTGAGGTTTTTGCCAATGTTTCTCTACTTGCCAATTACCGCATCGAACGACTCCTATGGATCCATCTCTGCTGCCAGTGAGAAGATGCGAGGCATCGGGTGTGAATGTTACGCAATTTACAGAGTCTGTAAAGAAAGAACAGATATATTTAGTTTTCAGAAATTTATTTGCCAAACTTTAGTACTTATACTTTTTATTTGCTGGGTCATTCCAGAATAGATCGTCTGACAGCCGTTGCGACCTATTTTCAACAAAAAAAATTTAACGATATATGTGACGTGGAACGAATAAACCCACCGGATGACCGAAAAAATCGATTTTCAGGTTTTTATTGATTCTGAATAATGAGGATTTCCCCTATCGAAAAAAAATCCCCACTGCTCCACCACATTACAAAATTCTCTTTATTGAAGTCAATGTACAAAATAATTTAATGATTTAGAAAAGATATTGCGACTTAAGAATGATATTTTCATGAGATTCCAATATTTTTTTATTTATATATATTTTTTCAGTATTAAAAAAGGGTTTAAAATAGACAAAAAAAAACACCAAATTTTGGCATACTTAACCGTGGATTTCTCCTGTATTACTATTTCGAATATATTAAATTTACTTTTATATGATAGTTATATATCCCTAAAATTAATAAATTAATGCAGATCTTTAAAAAATTATGCACCTGTAAGCTCAAAACTGAATCTTGAAAATTCAAACTTCATTCAAATGTGCCTTTTTCTTCTCTTCATATCTCCTAAGCAGAAAAATTAAAACAACTCAAACTTACAGAATTGTTGAAATGTACACCTCTAATGCGAAAATTAGATGGGGCCTTGCTTGGTTATCAATTTATTTTACTTTAAAAATCGTGCAAGGTTAACCTCATTTTAACCTGCACGATACGTAAACACAATAGAACTGAAGTTAGCCTATCACATTAGTTTTTTCTCTCTTTAATTCAAAAATATTATGTTTTCATATCGTGCAGGTTAAAATGGGGTTAACCTTGCACAATTTTTAAAGAGAAATAAATTGATAACCAAGCAAGGTCCCATCAAATTTTCGCATTGGAGGTGTATATATCGACAATACATGACATATTCTGTAAGTTTGAGTTGTTTTTATTATTCTCCTTAGGAGATATGATGAGAAGAAAAAGGGACGTTTGAACGAAGTTTGAATTTTCAAGGCCCAGTTTTGAGCTTAAAGGTGCGTAATTCTTTAAAGATCTGCATTAATTTATTAATTTTAGGGATATATAACTATCATATAAAAGTAAATTTTACATTTTCGAAATAATAATACGGGAGAAATCCACGGGTAAATATGCCAAAATTTGATGTTTCTTTGGACTATTTTAAACCCATTTTTAATATTGAAAAAAATATTTAAATAAAAAAATATTGGAATCTCATGAAAATATCATTCTTGTGTCGCAATATCTTTTTTAAATCATTAAATTATTTTGAATATTGACTTAAATAAAGAGAATTTTGTAATGTGGTGCATGCACCATTTTCATCTAACTCGTCAACATTTAAAAACGATTTTCGTGAAAAATAGAAGATATCAATTTATATAAATGAGAAAATTTAATCGTAATAACACCCAGAAGCAATGTGTATCGTTAAAATTTTTTTTTGAAAATAGGTCGCAACGGCTATCAGACGATCTATTTTGGAAGGATCCTGCCGTTAAATTTATCGTCAAGATATCAAACTTCCGAAAATATTCATATTCGTTTTGAACGTTTAAAAATTCAGATACTTATTTTATCAGTTTTTTGTGAAGAAATAGCTTTCTGATATTACCATTGTGATGCACTAATTTCCCATTCTCGGTACGATAACGCATATCGTAAAGACAAACTGTCTCATCTGCTCCTCCAGATGCTAAATAATGTTTGTTACTAGCAACGCTCCGAATACTTGCTAAATGACTGTGAGTTGCAAAAGTTTGCTCCATTTTGTATTCCTGAAATAAATATAAAAATAATTTCTTAAGTGATATTTTGTATGTTTGTAGGTGTTTAATATTCTGAAAGAAAAATGTGAAATACATCACTAGAGCAGAAGTAGAAAATTCTAGATTTCAGAAGATGTTCCTTTCAATTTTTCCGTTCTACAACAAACGCAGAATTCAATTTTTTTATCCTCCGTAGGTTTTCTCTTTTGCTTTTATCATGTGTAATAATTCTTTAGTTAAAAAAGTAATTGTTTAAGATTTCTTTTGAGGTCGACGATATTGTTACGGAACTTTCCGTACAAATAGCATACAACACAAAGGGGGGTCGGAAAATTCCGTAACAATAGCCTCGACCCATACTGTTGTGTGCTAGTTATACGGAAATTTCCGTAATACTAGACACAGCCTTCTTTTAAAATAAGTTACTGGACAAGTATGATTGTTAAATGAAATTACAAAAATTGATGCAATAACTGACAATTGAAGTTTAAGGTTAGAAAATGTGACAATATTTAGAATTAAATAAATTAAATAAATTGATAGAATACTTTCAAAAATTTAGAATTTGAATAAAAATGTGCACGCGTTAAGCTAACCTACAAATATTTATTTATACGACGAAAAGCATTCAGTAATTTATGTTTATATACTTACGTTGATGATTTTATCAATTTTATAACCAAGCAGGAACTGCTCGTATGTTCCAACCACAACTTCAAAATTGAGTGTCATTTTTAATATATAAATTATAAATCGATTAAAATACCACTTTTTTGCCGGATTTCATTAATCACACGTGTTTACTTGTCAAAACACACGCCATACGAGCACATGCTACGACAAAAATTTAGAATGAACTGGAAAATTACGTCACGTCACGATTGTTTTTTAATTCCATCAAATTATATCAATTCCAGATGGCGCTTCGAACTTGGCGCACAAAATTTAAAAATCTGAAAAAATTAAAAAAATTGTTAGGCAAGAAAATAGACACGAGACATTTATTTTAATTATTCGAAGGGAAATTTAAAATAATTTTAATTTAAATCTATATTTTAAATAATATCTCAACTAATCTCTGAATGTAAGAAAACAAGGCTTCATTTAAAAGCTTAATTATTCATTACAAATCTTACAAATTCCCATAAATTTGTATTTTTAAATATTAATCTTATCTTCAATGATGCCAATTCCAGAATGTATAGTGTAAGTTTTTCTTTTCGAATCATTAAAATATTGAAGTCATGAGGGAAATTGATAAATTTTCAAATGAAACTGAAATCTGACATGAAGAATTAATGAAAATATCTGTATTTAGTTATGAAATTGATTTTTATTGTCAATTGCATAATGTTTTATATCTAAAGTTATCATGAATAACATTCATATTAGCAGATAAATTTGAAATTTCATTATCTTATCGGACAAAAGTTAAACAAACAACAGATACAGAAATGCTAAAAGCAATATTTCTAGATTAGGAGTAAATAAAACCGTGAAAATTCCACACACTGAATTGCATCAATTCAGTATCAAAAGAAGAAAAAGAAGAAGAAACATTATCAAAAAGTCTGCTCAACAGATTGTGAAAATAACCATATTTGAAGGAAATTTTCTATTCTAATATTCCAGTGAGTAAAATTTTGTATCTAAACCACCAAATCTAATAGAAACTATTTTAATTTTCCTAATAAATTAAATTGCAATGTAAAATCACAGAAGACAAGAAACAATAGATATCTGTTGAACATTGGATGCTGATTTTTTATCATTCATTATATAAATCAGTGTGACTCCCTAGTCAAAATATATTAATTGTATAAAAATATTATTTATTGTATTTATATTGTAGAATATAATTTAGAATTTTTTCTATTTGACAGATCTATTAGTATGACTTGGTTTAAAATAAATATTAATATTTTATTATATTTAAATAATTATTTATCTATAATTAGTATAAATTGGTTTTAAATAAATATTAATGTTTTACGTAAGTCTCAATATGTAATTTAAACATATTTAGAAAGTAGTTTTTACAATTTTAGTATTAAAGTCGTAAAGTCTTTGGTAAAAAAATATTTATTTTATTTCAAGCTTAACTCAAGACTTTTGCCAAAATTTGTTTATAGATGTCAAGCACAATGGCAGATATAGAAATAACTGAAATAGAAGTAAAGGACATAAGATTCCCAACATCTTTATTATCAGATGGAAGTGACGCTATGGTAAAAATAAATACCTTCTTGATACTTTTTTAATACAATAATCACTAGGTCTAAAATATTGAATTAGAATATGTATATCTTTTTTTTTAGCATATTGATCCTGATTACTCGTGTGCTTACGTGACAATAAAAACCAACAAAGGATATGAAGGCTATGGATTAACATTTACCCTAGGCAGAGGAACTGAAATTGGTAAAATTAATTTAATGTACCCCACATTTCAAACATTAATAACATTTACAAAAAAAATTATTTCCAGTTGTTCAAGCCTGTGTGACTATGTCCAAAATTCTCAGAGGCATGAAAACTAAAGATATTTACTCGAATTTTGCATTATTCTGGAGGAAACTAACGAGTGAAACACAAATTAGATGGGTATAAAAAACGTTATTCAGAGTTAAAGTTATTCAAAATTATTTAAAATATTTTCCAAATTAGTTATCAATTTCGATACAGCTTTCAAAAGTTTACGATTTTAAAAACTAAAGAATTCAGAATAATATATTGCAAAACTGTTTACATAAACTAATCACTATAATAAATAATTTTTAGATTGGTCCAGAAAAAGGCGTAACTCATTTAGCAACTGCGGCAATTATAAACGCTTTATGGGATTTATGGGCTCGAATCGAGGCAAAACCTCTTTGGAAATTGTTAACAGATCTCACACCAGAGCAATTGGTTTCTACTATTGATTTCAGATACATGTAACTATTACTATTTTTTTCAAATTAAAAAAATCTCCGATTATTGAGACAGTGTTTTACGCATCAGTTTCATTGTTTCCCAAGACTCTTACAAATAAAAATCTTTTATAAATTACAGAACGGACGTAATCACGAAAGAGGAAGCCTTAAAAATTTTGAAAGAAAAACAAGTTGGTAAAGTCCAACGAGAAGAAATTTTACTGACACAAGGATACCCGGCTTATACGACTCAAGTTGGCTGGTTAGGCTACTCCGATGAAAAAGTTCGTAAATTATGCAAAAAATATCTAAGCCTTGGATTCACATCCTTCAAGGCTAAAGTTGGTCAAAATCTCCAAGACGATATTAGACGCTGTCGAATCATAAGAGAGGAGATAGGAAACGAAAATAAACTAATGGTGGACGCAAATCAAGTTTGGGATGTCCAAGAGGCTATAGAATGGATGAAGAATTTGAAGGAATTTAATTTAACTTGGATTGAAGAACCAACTTCTCCAGATGACATTTTAGGACATGCTACAATTGCAAAAGAACTTCGCCCTTATGGAATTGGGGTGGCAACTGGAGAAATGTGTGCGAATCGAGTCATATTTAAACAATTGCTTCAGGCGAAAGCCATCGACTTTTGCCAAATTGACTCTGCGAGAATTGGGGGTGTTAATGAAATTCTCTCTGTGTACCTGATGGCACACAAACTGAATGGTAACTTTATTTAAAATTATTGAAGTTATTTAATTTTATAGAAAAATAGTTTTTATAAAAGCTTTCAGTTGAGAAAGGAATTAAAATATCTTGAATTTATGATATAAAATGTATTGAAGATCAAACTCGAATTTTCCTAAGTAGAAATAATATTTTCTTTCTTCATTTGTTTCCAACAGTACCAGTTTGTCCTCATGCAGGAGGCGTGGGACTCTGTGAAATGGTCCAGCACTTGCAATTCTGGGACATGATTTGTCTAAGTGGAACAACGAAAGGCAAAATAATCGAATATGTGGATCAACAACACGAACATTTTGAAAATCCTACTGTTGTTCAAAATGCTCATTATATGCTTCCTAAAGCTGCTGGATATTCTACAAAATTCAAGGAAGAAAGCATCCTAAACTACGAATATCCTAAAGGCAAGGAATGGCAACGAATGTTCAAAAAAGGAATTTTCCAAGCACCAGTTAATTAAAACAAAACTACGTAGTACAAAATACCTTTCGAATATTTTCACCTTATTATTAACTTTGGCAAACATACATTATAATACTAGGATTCATATTTTGTATATATTTAATGCAAGTATGCAAAAAAATTTTTTAAATGTAATAAATTTGTAGATTATTCAGAGAACAACCTTTGATTTTTTTTCGCTATATAATCTTTCCTAAAAATTTGTGGAAAACCTCGTTTATTAACTGCTGTTTTCGAGGCGTGATTTCACATAGTCAGTCTGAAAAAAGAAACAATAAGATATTTTTAAAAAATTACTCAAATTGTTTTGCTGGATTTACTAAGATAATATACTATATTTAAATTTTATATAAACTTTTAATAACAGTTCAAATGTAAAAAATTATGAAAATTATTTACGTACACTGACAAACCAGAAAGAATCTGGCTTGAACATCATTCTTTGGACGAAGCCCATGTTTTCGACTGGCGAAATTACGTGGAGATGTAAATGATTAATTGTATTGAATGGAGGCCAATGGAATCCTGTTCTTGTAGATGATTTTTCGAATCCTTGTTGGTTAGCAATCACGTCCACAGTTGCAACCATTCTATCGACTAATTGAATAAAAAAGTATATAATCATTATAACCCAGGGACAATAAAAACTATAAAGATGACTTACAAAGTTCTTTATCTTCCTTTTTTAAATCCTTAGGACTGGGAATATGTCTTTTTGGAATAATCAAGTAATGATGAGTCGATGCAGGCTTAATATCTTTTATACAAATCAGACTCTCATCCTGTTTTTTTAAAACCATAAACAAACTATAAATATAACTGAAATTTAACACAAATCGACAATTCATGAAATTTTGAGGTTAGTTTAAAGAAACTGATTTTTTTACTTGCCTCGTAAACATTTTCACCTGAAGCTTCCGCTTTTATAATCTTGCAAAAAATACAATTTTGTTCCATTGTAGATATTAAATTTATTGTAACTCGCTTTAAATTGGCACTGATTCGCATTCGCTGTTAAATTATTTGACACTTGCACTATCACTCTGTTTACTTTACACCAATTTCCGCGAATCCCGATTTCACTGTGTGTAGTGCACTCTACATATTACGCATATGCATTGTTTGACCACATAATTTGACCGGAAATTAAATATTTAAAAAATATATTTAAAAAATATATATTATAAAATATATATTATAAAATATATTTCAAAAATTAATATTTCCAAAATTCTACACATATTCAAGAATCAACAGGTTATTTCTTTAACTCTACATATCTGAAAAATTATAACAATTTATAATTGTAGGAAATATCAACTAAAAATTATATTTTGATGGTATGTGTAAATTTGTAAGATTATATATGTAATTATCAAGGAAATTACTACATATGTATATTTAAACGAGGGGTTGACCATTTGCCTACAAAAATTCAATTTATTCAAAAGGAGTACTGAAAAAAAGCGAAACAAAAAAAGCAAGTCAGGAATAAATCTAGTTAAAAACTATGACTGCTTAAAGTCAGAAAGATTAACTTATTTTTACATTTTCAAGAAAAATATTTAAGTAACGGAAAGCGTACAACGCACACATTAATAAATAATATAACAAATTTTTAATTGGACTATTTAAAAAAACTTATAGATATTTTTAGAAAATCAAAGAAAATCCATTTCTATAAACTAAATGAAGCTGAAAATCAACTCTGTAATAATAATGTGTTGATAAAAATAATAAAAGCATTACAAAATATAACAAATGTAGTTAATTATTCCAGAACAAATACGATCCTCAAGTATCCTAAAAATATAATTTCATACCTGGAGAGATATATGAGTTCCAAGTTTTCAGCCACAAAGTCGATTCACCATTTTACTATAATGTATGAACAATATATTTGAATAGCCTTTCGTAGCCTTGTAATAAATTAAAATAAGTTTTAAAAGTTTAAATAATTTTCTTTTTGAATAAATTTTTGAGCAATACATTTTCGTATTGAAATAAAAAATAAAACGTTATTGCTCTAAATGCAAAAGCGAGATAAAGTGACCAAAAAAAATACAAAACTTTTAAAAATATGTACGCACTCGTATGCTCTGTTTCTATTTGAATAACCTTTCATTATCTAGTATGTTTTCAAATTTTATTAGGGCATTTTATGATCACAATCCTTCTTTTTAAAACAAACACTTTTATTATTTTGACCTTCGGAGAAGACGCAACGTCATTTTTTACGTGAACACTTGATTATTTATTTTTAGAATAATGAAACGAAAAATGATTTTTAAACCAAACTCTAGTTTTTTTTATTTCTAAAGTAACAAAAACTATTTTCTATTTTATAGCGTAATTAAATTCAATAAATGTGTTTAATCACTGTAGATGTAGAACTTCTTTATTTAAATAAGTGCATTTAATATTTTTTAGCATCAAAATTTTAAAAAATGATAATATTTGTTAAAGGAATTTTCAACCCTTGTTATTCTCCAATATATTAACTCTTATCGGAGATAATTGTTACAAACTCTGTGTTAAAAATAATTCTATGATAAATCAAAAACAATAATCAATTAATAAAATTGAAAGTTAATTCAAATTAAAGATATATTTTTATAAAACACGTGTACTGAAACACATCCTAAGCCAAATAAGTTTCACAACATCAATATCTTTTTTTTTATCGAGTGGAAATTTATTGTATCAAATTATTTTAATTCAATAGAAGTGCAAAATACTATCGATTAACTTAACTTCAAGATGAATTAAATTACGCAATAAAATAAAAAATAGTTTTTGAGCTACTTTAGAAATAAAAAAAGTTAAGCGTATTTTTCAAAAAAAATTATTCGTTCATTATTATAAAAATAAAAGACTAAGTTCACGTAAAATATGAATCATATTTCACGTTGGCTTTTCAGAAGGTCATAATAATAAAATTGTTTATTTAAAATGCATGTAAAATTCTTTAATAAAATTTTGGAACGCATTGGATAATGAAAATCTATTTGAATTTTAGGTACTGGAAAAATACATAGTATAGATATTTTAACAAGTTTTATTATGGTTTGGCTTTACCTGACTTATGCATACATATCGAGATAATAACGCTATCGAGATAATTTGAATTACCAATTTTTACATTCTCATCAGAGAAGGTATTAGATTTGTGTAAAATTTGACCTCCCCCCCCCCCCGTTTTTGTCAAATGTCCACGTTTTGAGACTTCCCGAACCCAACAAAATGGTTTTCGCTAATGTGTCTGTCTGTGTATCTGTCTGCCTGTAGATTTTTGTTTGTTAGCACGATAACTGTCGAAAGAATTGCCAGATTGGATTGGCCTTTGGTATACTCTTTTAGTGTCCTAAAATAAAGGTCAAGTTCGTTAGCCAGCCATTTTGAAT
>JBAGKK010049665.1:0-10122 GCA_037177015.1 Euceroptres primus
TCAGCGCATCAAATTCCTTCAGGTTCACCAGGTCCAGTCTGTGGGTGTGGAAATTCTTTGAATTTTGTCGGCCTGTGATAATTATTTTATCCTTCCGTAATTATTTCATTACATAATTATAATAATTAATACATAATTATATTATATACTTAGTAATTATATATATATATATATATGGGGCATAATTTCTGAAGTGTACCCACCTCGAAAATAAAAGTTGTCCGATCGGGCTAAAAATTGGCTCCATTGTCGTTCTATTAGATAGTACTCCTCACACCAAAACTTAATTTATTTTGATAATTATTTTTCAAAGTGGAGGGGGTACAATTCTTGGGTTTTTTAAGCAAAGTCTTACATTCAAACATTTGTAACTTTTTTCCTACTGCCTTAAACAAAATTTCACTAGAAATATTTTTGAAAGATTTTTTCACAAGTTTTCTGGCGGTGATGAAGATTTTTGAAACAAGGCAAAATTTCATCCTAATTTTTTGAAAATCTAAAATTAATTTGACTTTTTTTCAAAGGACCCCGCACAATTTACATTAAAATCCGGCCCCGGTAAAATTGGCTGAAATTGCAATCTAATATAGCTCATAGCCTCCTGATCAAAAAATCCTAATGGGTACTATTCCAAAAAATTAAAAGTTTTCGAGATAGGTGCGGCTGAACGCGAAAAACATGATCCAAGCCGAATCTAATGTCCCGCTTGAAACTTTAAGATGAGGTTCAGATTTTTCAATAAACTGTGATCAGCACAATAACTGCCAATACTAAAAACACTGGTAAGACCAGTCTAGCTAATAAAAGCAACAAAATGGCGCTGGCCTGGTAATAATAGGCAACATCACGGCGCTGTCCTGGCAATGTAAATACTGTTCCAAATATTAAAGGTGGAAGACAGTTAAGTCAATGAATACAAGACTGTAGATCAGTCCAATTATCAAAGGAAAAGCCAGTACAGCTACTAAAGACAATGTAATGGGACTGCCCTATCAATGTAAAGATTTTTCAAAATAATCAAGGTAAAAGACATTCTGGACTACCAAAGATATTTTGTAGTCCAGATAATTAAGACAAGATTATAGATCAGTCCAACCATCAAAAGGCAAGACAAGTTATTAGCCCAGTCAGTTAAGACAAGACTATAAATCAGTACAACCAACAAAGGCAAGACATGCTATTAGTCCATTTGGTTAAGACAAGACTATGAATCAGTCCAACTCACAAAGGCAAAACATCTTATTAGTCCAGACATGTTATTAGTCCCGTCGGATAAAACAAGACTATAGATCAGTACAACCAACAAAGGCAAGACATGTTATTAGTCCAGCTGGTTAAGACAAGACTATAAATCAATCCAACCAACAAATGCGAGACATGTTATAAGGCCAGTCTGTTAAGACAAGACTAAAAATCAGTCCAACCAACAAATGCGAGACATGTTATAAGGCCAGTCTGTTAAGACAAGACTAAAAATCAGTCCCTCCAACAAAGGCAAGACAGCTTATTAGTCCAGTCCGGACTAATAATCCCGTTCGAAAAAGACTATAGATCAGTCTAACTAACAAAGGCAAGACATGTTATCAGTCTAGCCGGTTAAGACAAGACTATAGATCAGTGCAATAAACAAGTGCAAGGCATGTTATTAGTCCAGCCTGTTAAGACAACACTATTAAAAAGTCAAGCTAACAAAGGCAGGACATGTTATCAGTCTAGCTGGTTAAGACAAGACTATAGATCAGTCCAACCGGCAAAGGCAAGACATGTTTTTAGTCCAGCCGGTTAAGACAAGACTTTAAATCAGTCGAAACAACAAATGCAAGACATGTTATTAGTCCATCCGGTTAAGACAAGACTATAAATCAGTCTAGCTAACAAAGGCAAGACATGTTTTTAGGCCAGCCGGTTAAGACAAGACTATAGATCAGTGGAACCAACAAAGGCAAGACATGTTATTAGTCCAGCTGGTTAAGACAAGACTATAAATCAGTCCAACGAACAAAGACAAGACATGTTATTAGTCTAGCCGGTTAAGACAAGACTTTAAATCAGTCGAACCAACAAATGCAAGACATTTTATTAGTCCAGCAGGTTAAAACAGGACTGTAGATCTGTGCAACTAACAAATGCAAGGCATGGTATTAGCCCATCTGGTTAAGACAAGACAAAAATCAGTCCATCCAACAAAGGTAAGACATGTTATTAGTCCAGTCGGTTAAGATAAGACTATAGATCAGTGCAACCAACAATTGCAAGGCATGTTATTAGTCCAGCCGGTTAAGACAAGACTATTAATAAGTCAAGCGAACAAGGGCAAGACATGTTATTAGTCCAGTCAGTTAAGAAAAAACTATAAATCAGTCCAACCGGCAAAGGCAAGACATGTTATTAGTCTAGCCGGTTAAGACAAGACTTTAAATCAGTCGAACCAACAAATGCAAGACATGTTATTAGTCCAGCCGGTCAAGACAAAACTATTAATAAGTCAAGCGAACAAAGGCAAGATATGTTATTAGTTCAGCTGGTTAAGACAAGACTATAAATCTGTCCAACCAAGAAATGCAAGACATGTTATTAGTCCAGTCGGTTAAGACAAGACTATAAATCAGTCCAACCCACTAAGTCAAAACATGTTATTAGTCCAGACGGTTAAGACGAGACTATGGATCAGTCCAACTAACAAAGGCAAGACATGTTATTAGCCCATCCGGTTAAGACAAGACTATAGACCAGTCTAGCCGACAAACGCAAGACGTGTTTTTAGTCCACCAAGTTAAGACAAGTCTATAAATCAGTTCAATCGACAAAGGCAAGACATGTTATTAGTCCAGTCGGTTAAGACAAGACTATAGATCAGTGCAACCAACAAATGCAAGGCATGGTATCAGACCATCTGGTTAAGACAAGACTATAAATCAGTCCAGCTAACAAAGGAAAGACATGTTATACGTCCAGCTGGTAAATACACGACTATAAATCAGTCCAACCGACAAGGGAAAGACATGTTATTAGTCCAGCCGGTTAAGACAAGACTATAGATCAGTTTAGCCAACAAATACAAGACATGTTAATAGTCCAGTCGGTTAGGACAAGACTATAGATCAGTTCAACCAACAAAGGCAGGAAATGTTATTATACCACCCGTTTAAGACAAGACAATAGATCAGTGCAACCAACAAATGCAAAGCATGTTATTAGCCCATCCATTTAAAACAAGACTTTAATTCAGGCTAGCCAACAAAGGCAACAAGCGTTATTAGTCCAGTCGGTTAAGACAAACCATAAATCAGTCCAACTGACAAAGGCAAGGCATGTTATTAGTCCATCTGAATAAGACAAGACTATAAATCAGGCCAGCTAACAAAGGCAAGTCATGTTATTTGTCCAGCAGGTTAATTCAAGACTATAAATTAGTCCAACCAACAAAGGCAAGACATGTTATTTGTCCTGTTGGTTAAGACAAGACTATGATCAGTTCCACTTACAAATGCAATACGTTTTATTATTCCAGTCGGTTAAGACAAGGCTATAAATCAGTCGAACCAACAAAGGCAAGTCATGTTATTGGTCCTGTTTGTTGAGACTGGACTATAAATCAGTCCAACTAACAAAGGCAAGACATGCTATTCGCCTAGCCGGTTAAGGGAAGACTATAGATCAGTGCAACCAACAATTGCAAGGCATATTATTAGTCCAGCCGGTTAAGACAAGACTATTAATTAGTCAAACCAACAAAGGCAAGACATGTTATTAGTTCAGTCGTTTAGGACAAGACTATAGATCAGCCTAACCAACAAAGGCAAGACATGTTATTAGACCAGCCGGTTAAGACAAGACTATAGATCAGTCCCACTTACATATGCAATACGTGTTATTAGTCCATCCGGTTAAGACAAGACTATAAATCAGTCCAACCGACAAAGGCAAGACAAGTTATTAGACCATCTGGTTAAGACAAGACTATAGATCAGTGCAACTAACAAATGTAAGGCACGGTATTAGCCCATCTGGTTAAGAGAAGACTATAAATCAGGCCAGCTAGGAAAGGCAAGACATGTTATTTGTCCGGCCGGTTAAGACAAGACTATAATTCAGTCTAACCAACAACGGAAAGACATGTTATTTGTCCTGTTGGTTAAGACAAGACCATAGATCAGTGCAACTAAGAAAGGCAAGACATGTTATTCGCCTAGCCGGTTAAGACAAGTCTATAGATCAGTGCAACCAACAAATGCAAGGCATGTTATTAGTCCATCCGGTTAAGACAAGATTATTAATCAGTAAAAAGAAAACAAAAGCAAGACATGTTCTTAGTCCAGTCGGTTAAGACAAGACTATAGATCAGTGCAACTAACAAATGCAAGGAATGGTATTAGCCCATCTAGTTAAGACAAGACAAAAAATCAGTCCATCCAACAAAGGCAAGACATGTTATTAGTCCAGTCGGTTAGGAGAAGACTATAAATGAGTCAAACCAAAAAAGGTAAGACATGTTATTAGTCCAGCCGCTTAAGAAAAGTCTATAGATCAGTATAACCAACAAATACAAGACATGCTATTAGTCCAGCCGGTTAAGACAGGACTATAGATCAGTCCAACCAACAAATGCAAGACGTGTTATTAGTCCAGCCGGTTAAGACAAGACTATAGACCAGTGCAGCTTACAAATGCAAGGCATAGTATCAGCTCATCTGGTTAAGACAAGACTAAAAATCAGTCCAGCTAACAAAGGCAAGCTTTGTTTTCAGTCTAGCCGGTTAACACAAGACTATAAATGATTCCAACAAAAAATGTAAGACATGTTATTAGCCCTGCCGGTGAAGAAAAAACCATAAATCAGTCCAACCAAGAAAGCCATGACATGTTATTGTTCCCGTTGGTTAAGACAAGACTGTAGCAACTAACTAGCAACGGCAAGACATGCTATTCGTTTAGCCGGTTAAAACAAGACTATAGATCAGTGCAACGAACAAGCGCAAGACGTGTTATTAGTCCAGTCGATTAAGACAAGATTATTAATCAGTCAAACCAACAAAAGCAAGACATGTTATTAGTCCAGTCGGTTAATACAATGCTATAGATCAGACCAGCTAATAAAGGAAAGACGTGTCATTAGTCCAGCCGGTTAAGACAATACTAAAGTTCAGTCAAACTAACAAAGGCAAGACGTGTTATTAGTTCAGCCGTTTAAGACAATACTTTAGATCAGTGCAACTTACAAATGCAAGGCATGGTATTAGCCCATTTTGTTAAGACAAGACTATAAATCAGGCTGGCTAACAAAGGAAAGACATGTTATTAGTCCAGCCGGTTAAGACAAGACTATAAATCAGTCCAACCAAAATAGGCAAGACATTTTATTAGTCTAGCCGGTTAAGAAAAGACTATAGATTCGTGCAACCAACAAATACAAGACATGTTATTAGTCTAGTCGGTTTAGACAAGACTATAAATCAGTCCATCCAACAAAGTCAAGACATGTTGTTAGGCCAGCTGGTTAAGACAAGACTATAAATCAGTCCTTCCAACATAGACGAGACACTTCGGCATTTCAACCGCTTAAGAAAAGACGATTGATCAGTCCAGCTAAAAAAGGCAAGGCATTATAGTATTCCATTCGGTTAAGACAAGACTGTAGATCAGTCCAGCCAACAAATGCAAGACATGTTTTTTGTCCAGTCGGTTAAGACAAGACTATAGATTAGTCCAACCAACAAATAGAAGACATGTTATTAGTCCAGTCGGTTAAGACAAGACTAAAAATCAGTCCAACCAACAAAAGCAAGTCCAGCCAATTAAGGCAAGTCTATAGATTACTCCAGCCAACAAAGGAAAGACATGTTATTAGTCCAGCCGTTTAAGACACGACTATAAATCAGTCCTACCAACAAAGGCGAGACACTTCGGTAGTTCAACCGCTTAAGAAAAGACGATAAATCAGTGCAGTTAACAAAGGCAAGACATGATATTATTCCATCCGGTTAAGACAAGACTATAGATCAGTCCAGCCAACAAATGCAAGACATGTTTTTAGTCCAGTCGGTTAACACAAGACTATAGATCAGTGCAACCAACAATTGCAAGGCTGGTTTTTGGGTATAAGCCCACCTGGTTAAGACAAGACTATAAATCAGGCCAGCCAACTAAGGCAAGACATGTTATTAGTCCAGCCGGTTAAGATAAGTCTATAAATCAGTCCAACCAACAAGTGCAAGACATCTTATTAGTCCAGTCGGTTAAGACAAGACTAAAAAATCAGTCCATCCAACAAAGTCAAGACATGTTATTAGTCCAGCCGGTTAAGATAAGTCTATAAATCAGTCCAAACAACAAAGGCAAGACATGTTATTAGTCTAGCCGGTTAAGACAAGTTATTAGTCCAGTCGGTTAATACAAGACTAAAAATTAGTTCACCCAACAAAGGCAAGACATGTTATTACTTCACCTGGTTAAGGAATGACTATAAATCAGTCCATCCAACAATGGCAAGACATGTTATTAGTCCAGCCGTTTAAGACAAGACTATAAATCAGTCCAACTAACAATGGCAAGACGTGTTATTAGTCCAGTCGATTAAGTCAAGACGATAGATCAGTCCAGCCAACAAAGGCAAGTCGTGTTATTAGTCCAGCCTGTTAAGACAAGACTAACGATCATTGCATCCAACAAATGCAAGGCATGCTATTTGTCCAGCCGGTTAAGACAAGGTTATAAATCAGTCCAACCAACAAAGATAAAAACATTTCGGTAGTTCAGCCGCTTAAGACAAAACTATAAATCTGTCCAGACAACAAAGCCAAGACATGTTATTAGTCCAGCCGGTTAAGAGAAGTCTATAGATCAGTCCAGCGAACAAATGCAAGACATGTTATTAGTCCAGTCGGTTAAGACAAGGCTATAAATCAGTCCAACCAGCAAAGACAAGATATGGTATTAGTCTATTTGGTTAATACAAGACTATAGATCAGTCCAACTAACAAATTCAAAACGTATTATTGGTACAGTTAGTTAAGACAAGCTTGTCTACGCTGGGCTTTTTATGCAAGCAGGTTTCGTTAAAGGCTTGTTAAAATCTGTGACCTGCATCAATGTCATTTTCAAGCAATGCTGTTGTAGGATATTTGATCTGCTGTTGCTGATGTTGTGCGAACCCTATATACCATAATATGCTCGCAATGTGGGCACATGAAACAAGGTTTCTAGCTCCAGGTTTACATGTGCGATAATACCCTAAGATAGGTTTGATAGGTTCTTCATTTTTAAAGTTCTCATTCTCTTGCCTGTTAAAGTCTTCTTCAATGTATGTTATCCATAGTCGGTATTTTGTAACATTTCTGAATCGGGAATACATGCGCACTCTAATGTGTCCACTTTCATCCAATAGTTCGTCTATTTGAAACTGTTCAGCCTGTTCTCTTTGAAGTTTTTCTTGTATGTACCTGTAAGCAGGCGCAAGCTTTAGTTGATATATTCCCAGTGTACGGTTCATAAAATAATTGAGATCAAATCTTGGAAAGTAGGGTACGTGATTTTCGTTTAATTGAACTCACCGTGCGTTTCTTTTGTGAAGTTCTTTTATTTCAACTCTAGCTTGAATAATATTATTTGTACGAGACTTTTCTAACATTCTTTCCGCTACTTCAGCAGTTGTCCCTCCATTGCGATTGGCTCTCGATATTTATTGAGAATCGCGCCGGCAATTCGGTGCAAGTCTCCGATGTTGACGGCATGGTTCATGGAAACAATTCCTTCAAAGAATTTAAAAACGGATTTTATATGACCATTGCGCGACTCTAGTAGCCACCTTGTCTTTGTAATTATTCTAGTCATTTGCAGCTTGAGTATCAAGTTGACGTTAACTTGGCTTTAGAAGGGCGAGCATTTTATGATCAATACCCAAATTTTCGAGTAAAGGTAAAACATCGCTCTAGCCATAATCTACTATGAATATGTCCCTATTTTGAAACTATTCTCGAAGACCTGCAGCATCCATTTGAAATTCGTTTTCAAGCTTTGATGCACCATTATTCCTAGAGTCCGAAAAATAAGGGCCATTGATATCTAGTGTGTATCCATCTGGAGCTACAACAAGGGCTGGCTTAATTAAATGACGTCCCTTATGCATTGAGTATGACTATCTAAGTGCTCTGAAGTTACTAGATTTATGCATATATAAATACGTAAGTTCCATCGATGTATGTAATTGCAACAGGATCATTAAGGTTAGGATTATAGAGCCTATTTTCAAAATCCGTCACATGTCGTTCTATGTATTGCTCTCTGGTAATTGCGCTTAATCCAATATTGTGAGGAACAAAACGTAACATCAGTGATCTTCGCACGGTAGCAATGATCAGACTAACAGTTTGCCTATTACTAAATCGAAAAATGACTTTTAAAAGATCTTCGGATAAGCTTTGACGCATTTTACATAAAAATGTTAGGAGATCCTTTTTTCTCACATAACGAACGTTACCACTACGTGCAGGCACAGGATGACAATATGTGTACAGCTCTCTAAACTGATCACGTGTTATTGGACTTACGGCTCTGAATTCATCTTCTGAAAAGCTTTCTTCATTGTCAAAATCAGGCTCATCAATTCTGGCTGATTGACGTAAACTCTGCAAGAAATTCTGCAGTTCTATGCCGAATAAACGATAAGGCCTATTTACGAATTGTAAACCGTCCAATAAAATATGCGGTATAAAGCCTTTAGTGTCTAAATGCTGAAAACAGCAGCGAGCTGATTCGGGGACGTAGATATTTTTTATAATAAAAATATTAACCCGGCACTTGACAGAAAGTCTTACAAAATCTTCCAACCGATTGCAAAATATGCAAGAGCCATGCCTCTTGTGCTTAATTACAGTTAGTCTTAAACATTCTTCATTCTTTTCTACTTCGCGTATTTCCGCGTTAATATTTCGATTGCAATTTACATATATACGTGTATTATGTTGTATCTCTTGAGGAGGATGATTGAGATTACGACGACGAAATATTGTGTTCTGACACTTTTGCGCATCCAGTTCTTTAGAAATATGCGTCATTGCGCAAAGTTCTAATCTAACATCACATATATAACATTGTATTATATTTCGTCCTGCCATGTTAGTTTTAATTCAGCAAGTATTATGAAAACGTATTATGCAAACATAAAAACTTACTTGTACATCCACAGTTTAACATATGCGATGTAGACTCATGTATCTATTGTACGATGTATCTATTCCGAAGTAGTCTATATTAAGGAATGAGAACAAATGGAACTAAGCATTTCCTGAGATGAGTACAAATGATGAAAAAGTGGAAACAGCGAATTTCAGGAACAAATTACAATACGAGTGATCGTCTTATGTTTCACAACTGCATGAAATTCAGAAACAAATGACAAATGCGCGTGATCGTCTAATTTTTCACAACTGCATGAACTTCAGAAACGAATGAAATACGAGTAATCGTCTTATGTTTCACAACTGCATGAAATTCAGAAGCAAATGACAATATGAGTGATCGTCTTATGTTTCGCAACTGCATGAAATTCAGAAACAAATGATAATGTGAGTGAGCGTCTTATGTTTTAGAAGTGCATGAATTTCAGAAATGAATGGAATACGAGTGATCGTCTTATGTTTCGCAACTGCATGAAATTCAGAAACAAATAACAATATGAGTGATCGTCTGATGTTTCACAACTGCATGAAATACAGAAACAAATGACAATGCGAGTGAGCGTCTTATGACCAATAACATGTCTTGCCATTGTTGGTTAGACTGATCTATAGTCTTGTCTTAAGCGGCTGGACTAATAACATGCCTTGCCTTTGTTGGTTTGACTGATTTATAGTCTAGTCTTAACCGACTGGCCTTATAACATGTCTTGCCTTTGTTGGTTGGACTGACCTATAGTCTTGTCTTAATTATCTGGACTACAAAATATCTTTAGTAGTCCAGAATGACTTTTGCCTTGATTATTTTGAAAAATCTTCACATTGCCAGGACAGTCCCATTACATTGCCTTTAGTAGCTGGACTGGCCTTTTCTTTGATAATTGGACTGATCTACAGTCTTGTATTCATTGACTGAACTATCTTCGACCATTAATATTTTGAACAGTAT
>JBAGKK010049676.1:0-10122 GCA_037177015.1 Euceroptres primus
ATATAGGTATACACAGCAGGTATAAGATTTGGTCTGAAAGTGATCTATAAGTGGTATATTATGGTCGCCCGGAGACCACGAAAGTTTCAACTTATTTATTATTTATTATTTAAAATTATTTATTTATTCATATCGCCATTATATTTATTTTTATCAGCTTTAACGTTTTTATATTTCTTCTTTATTATGTATACAGTATATCTCAATGATGGTGAATCAAAAAATGTTATCCATTTTTGCATATCTCTAGCAGTTTACGAGATACATAAAAAAATACTAATTTTACATTTTTATTATATATTTATTATTTTATTATTTATTATTTCATGATGACTTGAAAGCAACATACAGAAAATACTATTTATAATATTATTTTCCCGTTGTCCGAATAATGACACTTGAATGAGAAAAATTACCTTAGAAAAAATTTGTAATTCTCCAATCAGCGATTTAAAAATGCGATTTTTTTAATATATGCATTTCTACAATTCTAGAGATATGTCATTTTTTTTAAGAATCTAAAAAATAGATTAAATTTAAAATTTTTATTACTCATAATACAAATATGCTCTGCAAAGGTACACAAACAATATAACAGGGAGGCAGAAGATACAGGTAATTTTTATTTGATTTGTTTTTCATTTGCTTAAATGAACAAAGGTATATTTCAACGTTTAAATATTTGGTGTCCTTAAAAAGGGCCAATTTATGTATTGTCTTGTTACCTAACCGTACAATATTCTTATTGTGAACAGTTGGATAAATTCCATTTTACGTTTATGTCCGCGGTTAGTTTAGTATTTAAGTGAACGCGATAGTATGAAGGTACCGACTCCATAAAATAAAAACGAAAAAACTTTTTTGTGATCGTAATCGTTTATCTAATTTTTAACAAATTCATGTTTTTTCTTGTATCCGGCATTTTGATACTTGTTATTTCCTCAAGTTTAGTTCAACCTAAGGTTTTGGGATGACGAAAGGAAGGAGCGAAAAATTGGGAGATTCAAGTTTTGGTAGAGGGCGAGAACTTGCACTTGATTGGCTAGATAGGTGCAAGGTAGGAGGCGTAGGTGGTGGAAAAATTTCTTCGACAGATGGTTTATCTTGGTGCCAAAGGTAGGTACATGGGTAAAAGAGCGTCAAATACAATTTTGGGATAATCAAGAGCTTAAGACTAGGATCCAGACGAAATAAGACAATTTTTATGATCGGGAATTTTGCATGCTGAGGGATTATCCTTCAAAGAGATTGTCTCCTGCAATTCAATGTCGAGCTCGCAGACCCTCAATAAACATAGGTCAAGAAAAGTTTTCCTTAATGCGATGGGTTCAGAGCCGAAATGAGTAGTATAAACCTCTAAACTGTGCAAATTGGCTTTAGAAAGTTGGTTACAAAATAATTTGTAGAATCATAAAATTCGAAATTAGTAAATTCCCCTAACTACAAAGAGTAATTGTACAGATTTAATTGTAAGAAATGTTGCGAAGAAACACGCCAGCCCCTTTGAACGGACACGTTCAATAAAAATAAAAAATACTAAAAATTATGGATGTCGAAGGTTAAAACTAATCATAAAAACAAAACAAAAGTAATTCTTATTCCACACAAAGACGAGAAAATCAACAAAGTACAAATAAATTCTACATTGAGGTATGCAGTTTTGACGAAGATTAAGTCTACAATTATTTGAGAGTCAATTATTACGGAGATTTCTGCACTTCTTCTGCTTCTGAAAAATACTCGATAGGAAGATGACAGAGCTTTTTAATACAGCGCTTGTACTCCCGCGTTTCATTTTTTACAGTAGCTACCCTGATCTAGACCAGGATGAGTGTCGACAATTCGACCGAGTTTCCACTGCAAGGGTGGAAGGTTATCTTCCTTGATAACCACCATTGTACTCAACTTGATGCAAGGGCTTGCATTAGCTTGTCATTTGCTGCGAACAGTCAGTTGATGTAGATATTCCTTCTGCCATCTCTTCCAGAAATATTGGCGCAATTTTTGTGCATGCTGCCAGGCCGATAGGCGATTTGAATCTATGTCCATGAAGTTCATCAGTGGGAAGCTCGTTAGAGGACCACTAATTACGAAATGCCCAGGAGTCAGAGCTTGAAGGTCATTGGGATCGGGAGACATTGGTGAAAGAGGTCGAGAGTTAAGGATAGCTTCGATTTCGATGACACATGTTTCTAATTGCTCGAAAGTTAGTAAAGTGTCTCCCACCGTACGAGAAAGATGGTGTTTGAAATATTTTACCACCGCTTCCCAAAGAACTCCAAAGTGGGGTGATCGCGGAGGAATGAAATTCCAAGTGACCTTTTGCTCAGCTAAAAATTTTTGAACAATTTCATTGTGCTTAGCCGATTGAAATAATTTATAAACTTCAATTAGTTTTTGACTGGCACCGACAAAATTAGTGGCATTTTCTGAATGGATTGTTTTTGATATTCCTCGTCTAGCGAAAAGTCTTTTCAAGCAACCGATAATGACTTCTGTGGTCAGATCGCTGACCAATTCAAGGTGCACTGCTTTGGTGCCCATACAAACAAAAATGGCGACATAGATTTTAAGTTTATTGCGATTACGAAAGCGTTTTTCTTTCATGTGCAGTGGACCACAGTAGTCAACACTGACGTCAAGAAAAGGACGAGAGTAAGACACGCGTTCTTGAGGAAGACCCCCGTGATGTTATCTACGCCTCGCGGTCTTGCGCGAAAGCACTAAATGCATTTATGGACAATTATTCGCGTGACCTTTCGACCGTCGAGATTCCAAAAACGTTCGCGAACGGTGTACAAAGTCGCTTGAGTCCCCGCATGTTTAAGCCTTTCGTGCTCCTCACGAATAATTAAACGAGTAACGTGATGATTAGATGGCAATAAAATCTGGTGTTTTTGCTCATCTGGCAATTCTGAATGAGCTAGCCTGCCACCCACTCTAAGAATTCCCTGTTTATCTAAGAATGGTTTTAAAGGGATGAGTCGACTCTTATTATCAATATTTTCACCGTGTTTTAAAGAATGAATTTCCTTTAAAAATGCGTCAGATTGCGTCATAAGAATTATTATTTTATTTGCAACTTCGAGTTCAATAATCGTAATAGGACCGATACGTTTGTCCAACTTGTTTTTGGAATTGTTGATAAAACGCAAAACATAAGCGAGTACGAATTTCAAAGTTTTAAGGGAACCATATTTTTCGATAATTTTGTCGTCAATGATTCTTGTTTTCACGCGAATTGTTGAAGCGATAATTTTTCTCTTCTCAGGAATTTCACTAAGATAGATTTTTTCCTCAGGACAGAGAGCTTCTTCTCTCGAAACTCATGGAGGACCATTTTTCCAGATATTTGTAGCTAGAAATTCTTGAGGCACTTGACCTCTGGATACTTAATCCGCGGGATTGTCTTGCGTGGGCACATACTTCCATACACAAAATTTCGACTTTTGAATTTCCGCGATTCAATTTGAGACGAAGGTTTTTAGCAAGTGAGGCTCTGTATTTATCCAGTTAAGGGTTATTGTAGAGTCATACTGCAAATAAATCTTTTTGCATTTGATTTGAAGCGCCTGCTTAGTAACTGTGTACAAGCGTGCAAGTAGAAGGGCAGCGCTAAGCTCTAGGCGCGGCAAGGTCAAAGAGTTCACTGGAGCAACTCTAGATTTCGAGCAGACTAACGACAGGTGATGCTTGCCTTGAGCATCAGTTGTACGCAAATAAATGCAGGCACCGTACGCCTCCTCACTCACGTCACAGAAGCCATCCATTTGGACTTTGACAGAGTTAGGCACGATAATTAGACGATCGAAATTAATATTGCCTGAAAGTGGTAATTGATCTTTGAATTGCGATCACATAGTGTGGATATCTGCTGAGATTGATTCATCCCACCAAACTCCAGCTTTCCATAGAAGGTGGATCATTATTTTGACCTTCACAATTACTGGACCCAGTAATCCCAACGGGTCGAACAATTTCGTGACTTGCGAAAGAATCGAGTGTTTGGTTACGAGTTTAGAAAATTCCGAGAGATCAACTTTGTAAAAAATTTTATCCTTACTGCAGTTCCACTGAATACCCAAGGTTTTCACAGTGGATTTTGGATCGAGCAATAATGGATTGCTGGACAAATTGTCCAAACTATCAGGGACCCTGGTAGCGTCATTAGAAGCCTTTTTTCTTAGCAGAAAACCGCCCTTTTGCAAAAGCGCATTAAGGTCGTGGCGCAGAAACGCGGCTTTCTGGTGCATATTTGCGCCAGTGAGCAGATCGTCCATATAAAAATCTTTTTTCAGCACTGCGGCTGCGATGGGATGCTGAGCTCCTTCGTCATCGGCCAGCTGATGAAGGGCACGGATGGCGAGAAAGGAAGCGCAGGATGTACCGTATGTGACGGTGTCTAGAGCGAATTCTTTTACGCTCTCATCTGGATTTTCACGAAACAGAATTTTTTGATATAAAGCATCATCTAGGTGCACCAAAACCTGCCTGTACATTTTTTCTATGTCGGCAGTTAAAGCGAATCGGTGCGAACGAAATCGTGTTACAAGGGTAAAAAGGTCGTCCTGAATTGTGGGGCCAACCATCAGCGAGTCATTTAGTGACACGTCTGTCGAAGTTTTCGCAGAGCCATTGAAGACAATGCGACACTTTGTGGTGATATTATCTTTCCGTATCACGGCGTGATGGGGAAGATAGAAACCAGGCACAACTAGATCTTTATTTTTTATTAACGACAAATGTTTCAAATTTTTGTATTCGGTTAAAAATCACAATAGTTTATTTTTAATTTAGCATTTTTTTCAAAACGCTTTTCTGAAAAATGAAAATTACGAAGAGCCATGGAGCGCGAATCTCCAAGTTTTCACTTATTTTCGTTGAAGGGCAATCGTACAATGTAACGACCTTCAGAGTCGCGCTGCGTATTATTTTAAAAATGCGATTCGAAAGCTTGGGACAGTAATTTTATTGAGGGAACTTCTTCAACTTCCCAGAATTTTGTGAGATTCGCGTCGAGAGGGGTAGAGTGGCGCACAAAGCTACACTGTACATAATTTTTAGAGAGAGATCTATTCATTTCTCCAGCGACAATCCAGCCAAGCTGAGTCTTCTGCAGCACAACATCTGGATGATATTTCAGCGAGATTTGTGCTACACATAAAAGTTTGTAGAACAGTTTGACTCCAATCAGAGCATCGATTTCTGATGGCTTGTGGAATTCAGGTTCAGCTAGAATTATATTTTTTGGGATTTCAAGTGCAGCTTGATCAATTGCAAATGAGGGCATTGTTTTTGTGATTCGATTGAGAACCAGAAAATCGAGATTTTTAGAGTATTTGCTAAAACGAGATTTCAATGTTGCTGAAAATGAATGATTTATTTCTGTTGAAATATTCTGAACACAAGAGACCGAAATATCAACCGATTTCCTAGGTAGTTTCAAAAACGATGCAGTGCTCTCAGTGATAAAATTGGCCTGAGATCCAGCATACAAAAACACTCGACAAGACTTGGATTCTCCTTTGGTGTTGACTAAATCCACGATCACAGTGGCCAACAAACCCTAAGAGAAAACTTGAGCGTGCATCTTGATAAGAGGCTGACTTGAAGAGGATGATTCGGAGACCGTATTCTCAATGCAGTAGAATATTGTGCCTTTTATGACACTTGCAACAAGGAGATCCGGTGCAATCAGTAACGCGATGACTAGGACGCAAACAATTTGTGCACAGCGCGGACTTTTTTGCGGCTTCGAAACGCTCCGACGGGGTCAAGTTTTTATACGATTCGCAACTATATATCGAATGGTCCCCCTGACAATGAGGATAGGGATATTTCGTCGTTGCAGCCTCAAAAGCGTGCTGCGAACGCTGATTACTAAAGTGAGAATTTGAGAGTTTTTTCTCCGACAAGTTTTGAGGTTTTCCTATAGCTTGATAAAGTTTATTATCCTCGAATTGCGCACGGCGTTGCAGGAAGGTTAACATTTCTTTAAATGTGGGGTTATCAGATTCACAACTAGCCTCTTCCCATTTTTCACGAATAAACAAGTTTAATTTTTGCTTAATTATTTCAACTAAGAGAGTGTCCCATTGATTGACGGGTTCTTTCAAAGCTTCAAGTGCTCTATCGTGTTTTTGGATTTGTTCAAGTAACAAGCGAACGGGAAAGTCTTTCGAAATAAATTGTAAATTTAATAGAGCTTTCACGTGAATTTGGCGAATGATTTTACGATTATCATAACGCTCTTTTAGCAAGTCCCAAGCGACCTTGTAATTTTCCGACGATAGTTCAATTGACGCGAGAACTTCCGTGGCTTCATATTTTAAATAGCCCTTCAAATGATATAATTTTTTTATTTCAGGGATGTCTTTGTCTTCATCAACGAGGGATTTGAAAAGATCGTAAAATCCTAACCAAGATTCGTAGGATCCACTAAATAACGGCAAATTCACTCGCGGAAGATTCTTTTTTGAACCTTGAACGCTGTTTGTGGGATTTTCATGCACGGTGGTTCGCGAAGACGTCGAGGCGTTAGATTGAATTAAATTGTTTGTTGAAAAAAGGTTTTCCTTTAACAAAGTCGTTGCGATAACCATATGAAGTATAATATTTTTCTTCGTATTCCGTTCGAATAACCGGGTAGGTTGAATCATTCTCAAGAGTTTCTAATTCTGTTTGTAATCTTCCAAATTCTAAGAAGTTACTATCATGTTCTTGTTTTCTTTTTTCTTAATTCGGCAAATCACGATCTGGGACAAATCTTTCGAGATAGGTTGTGAAGTTTGTAATTTTTCGTTTCGCATTATCAATTTTGATCTTTAGATCTGCTATTTGTTCCTCTGCCATTATTTTAGGTTTTAATAAATTACTATTATACGAGCAAGTGGAGACATATGGTGGGAACGTAAAAAATATGAGGGAAAAATTGGTGGTACAAAAACCGTTCTTACTTTTAAAATGAACTCTGGATCAGTGCTGCTGGATGTTGGCAAATGTTGATCCTAGGCGACGACAGGTTTCCAGTCAACTGATCGTTGCTGAAGTCCAACATGTGACAAAAGCCACGAATTCTGCGAAGACTTGGACTACAAGAAGTGTGGGCCAGGTTCCTCTCCTGGGATGAATCAGGGACCCTGATGTTCCACTCGATCGACAACGACAATTTGAGAGACCTAAA
Organism: Euceroptres primus; assembly: GCA_037177015.1. NCBI lineage: Eukaryota > Metazoa > Arthropoda > Insecta > Hymenoptera > Figitidae > Euceroptres > Euceroptres primus. The sequence goes on from JBAGKK010049676.1 coordinate 7,184, forward strand.
TTGCTCTGGATTTCTCTTTTCTATGGTGACAGCTTCTGACGAGTTGTAGACAAGAAGAATATTTATTGATTCCACTTTGTTTCTTTCATGGCCACGCATTGAATCACACTATTATTTTTTTTGAATTTATTCGGAACACAGAAGTTCAGTTTACTGTTCAAAGATTCACTAATATGACCTTGTGAACACACGACACGAAAAGTTCTATGGCCACAATTGACTCAGTAAGAAATTTGCTATGAGCACGAAAGTTGCTACAAGCACGAAATTTGCTATAAGCACGACAATTTGCTGTAAGTACGATAATTTGCTTAAGCACGACAAATTGCTATAAGCACGACAATTTGCTGAAAGCACGATAATTTGCTTAAGCACGACAAATTGCTTGAACACGATAAATTGCTATAAGCACGACAAATTGCTTAAGCACGACAATTTAGAATAAATACACACATACAAATGTCCTTTCTCAATTTATATTTGTCAATGTTCAATGGTTAATTCAATTCAGTTCACAAAACACTTCACTAGGTTGTCACTTTACGAAATGCCACTGGAGACACGTGTTTTAAGAAACAATCCGGCTCGAAGGATCATGTTATTTCATCAAGTTTAGTTTAACCTAAGGTTTTGGGATCTCAACGATAATGAGTATTAACCCGCAAAGAACGAGAGTGAAAAGCGAAAACCTTGACATAAAAAAAATAAATTTAAAGTTTAAAATATAGTGATACGAGGCAAGTGACAAAAATGATTGTGTCGCGAATTGCTAAGTCAATAGATCTGTTTGGTACAAAAGTTGCGTTGCAATTGACGAAAGGAAGGAGCGAAAAATTGGGAGATTCAAGTTTTGGTAGAGGGACAGAACTTGAACTTGATTGGCTAGATAGGTGCAAGGTAGGAGGCGTAGGTGGTGGCAAAATTTCTTCGACAGATGGTTTATCTTGGCGCCAAAGGTAGGTACATGGATAGAACGGCGTCAAATACAATTTTGGGATAATCAAGAGCTTAAGACTAGGATCCAGACGAAATAAGACAATTTTTATGATCGGGAATTTTGCATGCTGAGGGATTATCCTTCAACGCGATTGTCTCCTGCAATTCAATGTCGAGCTCGCAGACCCTCAATAAACATAGATCAAGAAAATGTTTCCTTAATGCGATGGGTTCAGAGCCGAAATGAGTAGAATGAACCTATAAACTGAGCAACTTGGCTTTAGAAAGTTGGTTACAAAAGAATTTGTAGAATCATAAGATTCGAAATTAGTAAATTCCCCTAACTACAAAGAGTAATTGTACAAAGATGTAAGTGCAAGATTACAAATACAAAAAGTAATTACAAAGATGCAATTGCAAGAAATGTTGCGAAGACACAATATTGAAAAGGCAAATCAATGCTAGTGCATTTGAAATAAGTGTCTGTTTGAACTTCAAAAAAATATTAATAGTTTAAAAAATTGAAGGATGCGTGTGATAAAAGGAATTGTTGAAATAAGAACGAAAATTTCACACGCATTAGTTGTTCGTGTTAAATCTGCGATTTTTTGGGCCCAAATTTCCCGGTAAAATGTACAGTCATCTTTTAGATATATATATATATCGATTAAAAATACGCGAAATTGATCGTTTTTTCGTCATGCGGCATGATTGGTAATAACTTGGATGCAAAAAACTGTTTTTTTGCCGTGTGATCTAAAAACAATAAGGGGGTAGTCAGGTTTGAAATTTTAAAAAATCTAATTTTTTTTCAGTCACTATGTATCCTTAGAAATAAGGTAAAGCGTATCAGAAGTGGCCGAAAAATGAATTACGCCGCAAGGCCTCGAGCGCTCGAATCGCACAATTGGCGCGTCGAGTCGGCCGCCTTGTCGTAGCGTTCTCAGTTTCTCAACTTTCACATTCGTCATTGCCCTGCATTTTAATTTCGAAAAAAACTTGTCGCGAAGAGAGACTGAAATTTTTCACAGTTTATACAATAATATTCGTGCTGATCGTTGTGTTCTTCGCGATGGACAAGAAAGGTTAGCACGATCAGCACGAATATTATTGTATAAACTGTGAAAAATTTAAGTCTCTCTTCGCGACAAGTTTTTTTCGAAATTAAAATGCAGGGCGATGACGAATGTGAAATTTGAGAAACTGAGAACGCTACGACAAGGCGGCCGACTAGCGAACGCGGTCTACGAGGCCTTCTCGTGCAAAAACAAATGTTTTGCGGGAAATCAGCACACTGCTGAACAAGATACCGCGAACACGAGTGCATCAGCAAAAAAAAATTTTGAGGAGCGATAGTGACCTTGACGTGAACATTGACGATACTCTGCGGTATTTAATTGTGAACTTTACTCTATTTCTTTCCCTGCAAGAGCATGTTTCGTGCAAAAAGTGTACGGGCGATGTTAAATTTTCAAGAAAGGCTGAAAAAGGACTCGGTTTTAAGCTAGTGATGCAGTGCGAATGTGATGAACAACACTTTCCGAGCAGTTCTGTACTCGGTCGAACCTATGAGATAAATCGTCGATTTATTTTCGTCATGCGATTACTCGGCGTCGGTTATCGTGGTATTCATGATTTTTGCGGGTTTATGGATTTCGGGCTGTCAATCTCAAAAACGTCGTATTATGAGATACGTGAAAATGTTTCCATCGCGGCGCGTGCTGTTGCTCAGGTGGTACTCCAAAAGGCCGTCAAAGAAGAGCAGGATCAAAACGAGGCTGCTGATAATTTACGAAATCATCTATCAGTGTTAGATGATGGCTCTTGGGCGAAGCGCGGTTTTACCTCTCTCATCGGTATTGTGTCGTTGGTCGGTAAATTCAAGGGGAAAATTTTGGACGTTGTAGTCAAGTCAAGCATTTGCACAATATGCGAATTGAAGGCTGGAAAGGAGGACGATGTGGACTACGAGGTTTGGTACGAGGAACATCAGAAAGACTGTA
>JBAGKK010049687.1:0-10122 GCA_037177015.1 Euceroptres primus
CTAGTACCCAGACAAAATTCTTAAAGTTACCGACGGATAACGCTTATTAACTGCTACTAAAAGAAGATGCGCTTGAATTTGCCTTCAACCCATGTAAATTACAGGTATTATATTTTTAAAAGTTTTAACGCCACAAGAAAAACTATTGCAATTACTTCGTGACATTCTGGTGGAAAATTTAACGTAGAATTCCAATTGCATCAAATTAAATATTCATCCTGCTGTTTTTTTCGAGTTTTTTATTCATGATACGGAAGGGATACTATGTGGATACTATAAGGGTACGCTGTAGCGTATCCTTTCCGTTCATGCGGTCCGCCAGGGTTACCAATATTCTTTACACGTTTTATAATGTTTTTTTTTTAAATCTTTAATAATGATGATGAAATAGGAAAGAACACGAATAATAAGGAATTGGTATACATATATTCTTACAGGTAAAAACAAAATAATTTAGTTTTAATAATACTGATGGAAATAAAAGGTTTTTGTATTTTCAATATTACTTAAAGTGTAAACTTCTGTACAAAAAATTTTTTTTACAACATCCCTGTTGTAAGTAAGAAGATAGAAATCGTATCACTTTTAATCAATTTCTATATATCTAAGATAGAAGGTTATAAGGAAAATTTGACTCTGCCTATCCTTCGTCTGTCCACCTGTGTCTTTTTATATCTCCTGCCTATCCAGCTTAATTTTTTTCTATGTCTTGTCTATCCACCTCTATCTTTTTTTATTTTCTTGTGCACTATCGGTTAAAATTGTGGGACTACTTACAGAAATTGTATTAGGTACATGCCTGTCTTTTATGGTGAATATCTTATCAAGAAATAAAGATTTCAAAGAATCTTTTCGTTTTTGGTAAATTTTCATTCTCTAACTTCAATTCGCTGCATGCTTCAGGGAAGTGATGGGAAAATTTTAAAACTTCGCTAAACTAAATTCTGAAATCTTAGTTTTACAATGAGACTTTGAACAATTAAAAATCTTTATTGGTTTTCAAGTTAGGACTCATTTTAAAACTGAGATTTCAGACTTTAATTTAGAGAAGTTTAAAATTTTTCTCAACACTTTCCTGCAGCATGCAACAAGTTAAAGTTAAAGAATGAAAATTTGGCAAAAACGGAACTTACGTCGGTCTTTCTCACACGCTATTTCGGCTTCTATTTAACGAAAATACTTCAAATAGGACTTATTAGATGCGTAATGTAATAAGCTTTCCGATGCTTCTTTAGAAATCTTTATTTAATGAGATAACTATAAAAAAAAACAGGGATGTTTTTAATACGATTTTTGTTAGTGGTCCCATAATTTTGACCAGTAGTGTAAATGTACATACTTCTAATCCTATCTCTTTCAATTCTTACCTCTCTATCTCTGCCTATCCCTCACCCATCCCCGTCTATCTTTTTCTATCTCTTTGTCAATCCAGATTCACGCTTACCTCTTTCAACCCCATTTTCTCTATCTTAGTCTATTCTTTGTCTATCTACATGCATCTATCTCTTTTTATTTTCCTTTCAACATAGTTTACTCCTATCTCCCATTTCAATTCACCCTTCCTGTCCCAGGCTATCCCGACCTTCTCGCTTAACCAGTTAGGAATTTCACCCACAGGACGAAAAGAGGAACGAGTTCGAATTGGAGAAGTTCTTAACAAGTGCGAACTTCGTCCACAGGATGAAAAGAGATCGACATATGACTGTCTTCTTTTATCTTATTGGCGAAGTCCGTACTTTTTAAGAATTTTGTCAATTCGAAGACGATCACTGTCCAGGGCCCTGTTATCACATAATTTTGCTTATTATTTTAATTACTCATTTATAGTATTCAATTTTTATCATGGTTATAAATTTTTAATTTCCGAATTTTAAATTAATTATTAAATTACATCATTGTAAAAATACTTTCCAATCATTATGTTACAAAAAATTTTTAATGAAGCACTCTTACTGTTTTATTAGTATTTAAAGTTAGTATTAGTAGTTTAAACTGTAATTAGTAGTTTAAACTTCCGCCCCAAAATTAGCCTGAACCTATGGATAATTTTTTTTTACAAAATCACATTTTCGAATTTTTCTCGCAAACGATGCAAGATATTAAGGGTGTGTAAAAAGGTCGAAATTTCGGGTCGAATCGAGCCGACTTTTTTCGAGTCGAGTTCTAGCGTGCTCGAATTTTCGAGTACGGGAGCGTTCACATAGGACGTCACGCTATTAGGTATACTTTGCAATAATCACGTCTCTCTTCATTCCTGTGAAATTACGAGACACGAGTATACCGAAACTATAGCTAAATAGCGTGACGTCCTATATGAACGCTCCCTACTCGAAATTTTCGAGCTACTCAAAAATTTCGAAAACTCGAATGGCTGCGAGAACTCGAACAGTTTCGAGCTGCTCAAAAGTTTCGAATTCTCGAAAATTTCAGGTTACTAACAGTGAATTTAACATCAAAATTCAAAAATACGAAATTTTTTATATAAAATATCGACAAAATGTTAAAAAGGCAAAGAATTTGATCACTTTGTGGTCAACATTAAAAAATGAAAGTTTTGGACAACTGAAAGTTTCGAGTTTTCGAAGACATACGAGTACTCAAAAAATTTCGAGCTTTTCGGAAATCTCGAACTCGACTTGGCTCGATTCGACTCGAACCGGATCGAGCCCAGCTCGACTCGACTCGAAACATAACAAGCTTGACTCAACTCGTTCGAACTTCAAGTTTTTTGCACACCCCTACAAGATATCGTAAAAGAGTAAGAGGTCTTTCGCGTAGAACTTTTTTAAAACATCAAACTTTTTTGTTGATCTTTTTTTATACATGTCGTCAGTTGTGAGAAAAATTCGCAAATTTGATTTCATTTAAAAAAATGAAGGGGTCATAAATTTTCATGAGAAAATTAAAAAAAGTCATGGAAGTATTCAAGCAGAGTTAAGGAACAACAGTCCTGGAATTGAGACAATTGATGGAAAAAGGGCCCATAACCCTATGGGCTCTTTTTCCATCAATGACCTCAATTTTTATCAGACAGTTCATAGCAAAATTGTATTAATGCATGCCATGGTTATAAAAAAATTCTTCATATTTGTAGACTTGAATTGAATAATTTCGTGACTCAGAAACAAAGAATTAGAATACGAGTCAGAGAAACACTCCTTGACGTAATGAAGTAGTGTAGTAAAGATATAGGGTTGACGATGTTGATTGGTAAAGACTCACGCGTGTTAGGTTAGTCGAGGGGTTTAAGCGTTCAAGCGATTAGGAATAAGTTGCGTTAGTCATAGAGTATGGTAGTTCTAAGGTGCGATTTTTCAAAGTGTAAAAAGTGTGCGATTAATATAAGTAGTGATAGTGTGCGTTATTATGTTGTAATAAATATATAAATTAAAGATAACATTATAAATTTAAAAATAAATTTCTTTCTTAGCATAAATGTCTGCCTTGACAGTCTAAGAACCCTTCTTTAACTGGCTTGAAGACTTTAATGCTGGAGTGTTAAACGGGTTACAAATTTAGCCTGTAGATTTTTTGTTGATGAAGTGCAGGAGTGCTTCTTTGACTGTGCTCGACACAGTCTTAATCCTGACACTCATAGCAATTCTGTGGGACCGAATAGGTCACCGGAATTTGACCGTGCGGAATCTTGTGCAGAATGACCTGCTGATTGCGAATATATCGGTTACCCTCATCGAATTTTGGTACAAAATTCGATGAAAATTTATTAACAATTGTTTAAATTTTTTGAAATCGACTATTACTCTGACGTTTATTGCATTTATGCACTGCTTGCTCTGAAATCCGTTAAATAAGGATGAAACGAACAAATAATCTTTGTGACACTTTTTCTGTGAAATCAATACTTCATACAAAAATTTAAACATTCACTAAAAAAAGTGATTGAATTCTTTACCATTAATATTACGATTTGTACTAAAGTTATATGAAAAATTTAAAATGGAATGGAAAGTGGCCAATGTATACAATACTTTTCGAGTCTACAAGAATTTTGATAACTATAACCCTTTTATGTAAAAAGGGGAATTTGTTGAAAACAGTGGTGGAGTCAAAATGTAAAAAGTTAATTTATTAAAAAAATAATGTATTTCATACAACACTTTCTGGAGTAAGTAAAAGTTAGCGTTGTAGCCAATATATACATTTACATTTTAGACAATTGTTTAAATTTTATTTTTTATCATCAATATGAAAAAATTTATCTTTCAGATACGATATTTCCTTAAAAAATGAAGTGACAATTATATTAAAAAATTCTACCAATAGTTCACAACGTGAGGAATTCAAATATTCTTTGATGAATCGCGTAGAATAATAATTGTTGCCTCTATCCTTGCCTTGTTGCCTTAAATAATCAAAGGATCTTCGCCTCAAATGGTCGTAGAAATTTGTGATAAAATTTCATTAGTTTGAAGAAAAATTAGCATTCCAAATATATAATTCATCAAAATGTATTGTTTTTCATGTTCACGCTATAAATTACACAGCCACACGAAAAAAAGTCTTCTCTACCAGACGAGACAAACATTTCCATACACGGAAAGAATTTCAGCACAGCAGACGTACCTACTAGGACACTAGCAGTGCTAAGTGCTAGGACGAATCTTGTCCATTCGTTGGCCACTCAAAGGCCGTGGCCTTTGAGACAACGGACGTGCTGGAAGGCACAGGATGATGCGCGTCTTATGCGCCAAAATTGGTATGACAGTTGTGCCCGCGCCTACGTACAGCTGCTGTACTGTAGGTTGTGTGCCTGCCGTGCCGAAATTCTTTCCGTATACGTTGTCACGAACGAACACTGTAATTTAAATAATTAATTTTTAGTTCGCCTGGAGGCTACCAAGCTGCCAGGTCCCTAGAGACTTGTTTTTATTTATAGGATCGATTACCCTCTCCTTGTCAGTTCACTGCCATCTTCCTAGTTATTTATATATTTTCTTTTTGGCTTTAAGAATTTTGAAATAAGGGTCGAAAGCAAGAAAGAAAACGATTGTTTTAGGCCCAAATATCCTAAGTTAAATAGGAGTTTATTCAGATAGACAAAGACCTGAAGGATACAAATTTAGAAATTTGATAAATATAAGGAACCTGTGCTTGTAAGATACAATATTAGAACGATACCATTTTTTTGTTACCTTATCCTAGATGTCCTTACTAATGCCTTACACTACCAGCCCGGAGGAATGGAGATAAGAAAGAAGGTTTCCTTCTAGCGTCTATTTCCCTGAGTTGGGCTGAAATTTAATTCGTTTAGCCACTTTTGAATGGCCCTAGTCCTTTCATGATTTCACACACTTTTTATCGGTGCCAAGTTGAGGATGATCCGTTAGCCGTAGATAACGGGCTTGCTTGCTCTCGTATTTAATTTGTCAAGTAGATACTGAGTCGCGTTTGTATGCCGATGACAAATTCTTTTTTACGAGGAAAATTTCGCGCTTCGAGAATGAAATTACCACCCCTCAATCGTCCTCCACTTTTCGATTGGCTCCCGCCGGATGGAAGATTTAATTATATTACGCACGTCCAATAAACTATTTAGAAGTGCCCCCGGGTAGCACACTTTATAATCTCTTGGCGTGATTCAATCTACTTACTATCCCGATTTGAAAAAATCTAACTCGTTAGTTTAGAGTTTCGAACCCACGGGCGGACAGAGGAATCTACTGCTTTGGAGTTCTTTACTCCTCAAGACGACTCGTTAAACTGCAAATTTTGATTTACCTCGATGGGCCTCGACGATACGTCGCAAGGTGAATCAGTAGGGGTTTTTTCTGAGATAAGGAAATTTTGATTGGACATAGGTGATAGGAGTAGGAGGTAGTGAATTGTGAGGAGTTGTGATGCATTGTTTCTAAGTGAATTTTTGCTGACAGGAATGTTGCCTGGCTTATTTCTGCTTGATTTTCAATTTTTTTTTAAGAATCAAAGCTACGCTTAATATTTTGGAGTTATTAATTGATAACTCCTAGATACCTTATTTTATTATTCTAAAATAATTTAGAATTTGTGCTAGAGTACTTACATAGAATCCATAAATTTGGATGACTCTAGTCTTATGATTTGAAAAAAAGGTGAATATTTCCTTTCATTTTAATTTGGGAAAATAGCAGTAGAATTTTTATTTCCCAAATTGATAGAGCTCGTGTTGTTGTTTTGAACGTCAGCTGTTAAGAAAGCATGGTTGACTTTATGGCGAGGGATGAGGCGGAGAGGAAGGAGATGGCGTGGAACATAGGCCTTGCGATGCTTGGTCGAGCGCGTCAGAGTATTGGTGTCTATCGCGTGTAGACGCTACACCCAAGTGTAGCATGCGGCAGGAGACAATCGGTGGCGTGGAGGGAGGAAATATACCTGCGAAACATAGGTGCAAGAATCAAATAGAGCGCGCCACGAGATCCGCGGCGGGAGATCCATCCCCAAGGAAAATTACTCTCTCTTCTTTTTTTCTTTCACATTCTTCTTTTCATTCTTACACATACTTGTGTAAACGAATACCCTCTTGTTGGATAAATGGTTATGCGAAATAACACTTTATTAAACTTTAATCAATTAATTTTATTCAAAACACTTGGAAGGCAGGTCTTTACTGATCGAGATGCGATTTTAGACTAAAGAAGGAACGTGTCAAACGTACCACATGCATGCACCATACACATTTAGATCCGTGGTTATACCTTATATTATACAAATGAATCACAGCTCTTGAAATATTTCTACCAGACTTTTTAGAATACATGACGTGTAACATATCAATTAAATACTAAGAAATGTGGATTATATTTTTGCCTTATACACATTTTTAACAGTTGAAATAATCCAATACGCCTCTTCAAAAAATAATCTACTTAAAATTATCAAAATCAATCATTCATATAAGAAAAGTAAAGACACACCTTCCTTGTGTTATCTAGGAAAACAATTTGCAAATGGTCCAACATTCGTGCAAGGGATTGAGGAAAACCCAGAAAATCCCAATCCGACCATCACCTTATCATCTCGAAGTTACATAGTGTTGACCTCTATACCATAAGCCTATTCCAGACTCATTCCACTTTTGAGTTCTATGAACCTTGGGACTGGTAATGGCGTTGCCAGCAGATCGGCCAATTGGTTTCCTGTTGGAATGTATCTTATTTTAATAACATTTTTCTCAACTTGCTCCCTTGAAAAATAATACTTTATGTCTATATGTTTCGATTTTTTGTGACTTGTTGGATTGCTTGCTATACTTATACAACCATTATTATCTTCATAAATTATAATTGGTTCTAAAATATTTATGTTGATCCTGATTGCCAATGATTTTAATCATAATGCTTCTCTAACAGCTTCAAGAAGTGCCATGTACGCAGCTTCAGTAGATGAGGCTGCTACCGATGCTTGCTTTCTTGTATTCCAGCATATTGTCCAACGTTCAAACAACTTAAATAAGTAACCCGCTGTACTTTTTCTATCTTTATCATCATAGTCACCCCAATCAGAATCAACATAACCAACCAAAATATTATTGTAATTACCTCGAATGTACGTCAATTTAATATCAATTGACCCATTAAGGGCGTGTGATACGTTATGATGTCACAAATTACCGACGGGGTATAAAAAATATTCAGCAATCCTATTTTTAAACAAACAAAGATATGAAGTTGAAACTTAAGAGAATGATAGAAAATATGATAGGGCACATCTGTTATGTGTCATTTTTTCAAAATTTAGAAAAAATTTTTTTTTCAAAATAATCTTTTTTCAAAATTTTGAAAAAATGATTAAAAATGATTTTAAAAAACATCTGTTATGTGTCATTTTCTCAAAATTTTGAAAAAAGATTAGTTTAAAAAATTTTTTTTCCAAATTTTGAAAAAATGACACATAACAGATTTGCCCATTCATATTTCCCATCACTCTCTTAAGTTTCAACTTGATATCTTTGTTTGTTTTAAAATAGGATTGTTTGATTTGTTTGATTGATTTTAAAATAGATTGATATCTACTCAAAATACTAACGGCTGTGCTTAGATCAGGTCGTGTACTTAACACCACATGCACTAAACATCCGATAAGATTTCGACAAGGAGCATCGTATTTTTCAGCGGAATTCAAACTCTGATAATCCAATTTACTTGGAAGAGGTGTACTAACAGTTTTACAATCAGACATATAAAATTTATTTAAAATAGTTTTTATGTACACACGCTGATCCAAAGTTATTTTATTTTCATTTCTGTTTATTCTAATTCCCACAAAAAATTTAATATCTTTTAAATCTACCATGCGAAATTGTTTCATTAAATAATTTTTTTTTGCTCTAACGCTATTTGAATTTGTAAAAAAACTTGCCTGCCCGAATTGCTCGTAACAACCACCACAGATTTTCTATTTTTCGTCCCCGAAAACATTGCCCGTCGAGGAAAGGGAAGCATTTCGTCCACACTTGTCGATTCAGGCAATTATGAAATTTCATGCTTTTCAGCTTCCTAATTGGTTGGTTAATTGTCTTTCACCTAAAAAACAAAGAAATTGCTGATATACAATTCACAGCATACGCTAAGAAATTCTGAATTCCATACAAAGATTTTCTAGCAATGTTCGAATCTCTGAAGGAATTTTCATTTTGATAAAGTTTGATTATTTAATGTTACATTTTACATTTCCAGGATCCTTCGAAATTCGATTACAAACAGTCAACGTTCGTAATTCAAAATATAAAATTTTAAGTTTCAATTCATCAAACCTTTAATTCTAAAAATTTTCCAATTTTGCAATCTAATTAGAGTTTTAGGACCTATATTTTATCTTCTTACAATTTTGCATAGACTTCCGTGATTACAACTAGAAAACTCAAATCAAAACTAGATACCAAGTTAAAATTTAACAATTTGAAATTTTATTTTTGAAAGATCAAATTCATTTAAACTACTGAAAATTGTGTATTTTGAGTTGAGTTTATATCGTATTAAAATTAAAACCTAACTAAGAATAATTTAACTAAATTCTAATGTAGTAGCTGTAATCCAAGTGAATTTTAATTTAACTACTGAATTATTTCCCCCTGATGCGAATTCGAAATAAAGTTTCTATCTCATTTTAAATTTAGTTTTGATTCAGCATAGCAACATAATGAAAGAAAACTTCAAAAACTCTAATGCGTACGCATCATTTTTTATCGTTGCGATTGAAGGATTTCCCGGTATAATTGATTTCAAAAATTAGAATTACGCTGTAAAATATTATTAAACTAAATTTTGAATATTTTCGGCCTGAAGAATTTGAATTTTTGTCGCCACTTTTATGGTTTATGGTTTATTAATTATTAGAATTAACAATAACATTTTGACCATTATGTATGCCTCTGGATCTCCAGAATTTGGACAATTTTAATTAAATTCTATAAATTAGAATTTTTCTTAGAATTCGACCCAGTGGCGTACTGTTAAACGCACGCGCTAATTATCGTCACCTCATAGAAGCGAGCATTAATTTATGCGGGGCCCTAGGCCCTTGCATTATGCTCTGGTTCGACAGGGTGGGAGTGGATGTCGCTGATCCCTGTCGCGACAGTTAATCAATTTCTTTGGTACACGTAATCCGTTACGACCTGTGTGACCACGAGTTCTGTGAAAAAGTTTTCCTAAAGTAAGTGTGGTGCTTCGAATTCCCTTTCATTTTTCTCTACGGTACTAGTGTCAAGTGTGTGCTAGATTTCTTTCGTAAGTTACAGGTATGTCTAGGATGTTGGATCGAGAGGTCGCGGAGCGGTGCTAGAGGTGCTGGGGAGGAGAGCCCAGGAACGCAGAGACCGCGAACCACCATCGTCAAAATCTATAAATCCTACGGAAGTGCCTACCCGCCATCTATCGTTCGTCCGTGCGTGCGTGCCCAGAGCATCACTCGTTAGTTCGCTTACGAGTGCGTGTGCGATGAATTGTTGACCAAATCGCGTCAATTTTGTTGTTGAACTCTGAGAATAAACAATACAACGCTCCGTAGAAGTTGGGCTTTTACGAAAGCGCTATTCTTTCGTAGTTTTGAGGTAATTAGTTATTCAAAAATTTGATCGCGTCTGCTTGACCTTATTTAGTAGGTTATGTTAAACCACTCAAGCGG
>JBAGKK010049698.1:0-10121 GCA_037177015.1 Euceroptres primus
CCATTTTAGATTTTACTTGTATATGTATATCTTTATTTATACTGCTTGAAATATATGTATTAACCATACAAGTTCTTGTTCGTGTTTTTATTCATTTAAAAATACCGCGAGTGATTTCAATTCGCGACAAATTAAAATGATCAAAACAACATCCTTATCAGGAGTTTACCCTCTAGAGTGGGATCCACACTAATGGATCAGTATCTTACGGTGCGGGCTAAATGGCCTTCTGCCTGTAGGCACGGTGTCAACCAACTTTTCAGAAAAAGATCAAAGCTCCTGAAGATGGGAGGGTCGAAAATCTCCTCGTACTGACGATGCTACTAGGAGATTGGCTATAGATACACCGAATATGTCAGTATGGACGCAATGACACCGGAGGTAGTGAGGTGGCTATGTACCGAAAACCAGTTTGGTGGACCTATAGGTGAAGATGCGTACATGGATATATTATATGAAGAGGCACAACGATTTATGCTGGAAGAGTTCAAGATGCCGGCGAATATTCCTTCGATCAAGGACTGGGTGACAACCGAGAACCCCGGGTAAAGAAAAGATGGTTCTGCTACAGAAGAGTGAGCGCGTCAAGATCAGAAGTGTAGTCAAAACCGGCAACCAGGTGAACAGGAAAATGAACTATTTGAGCAGTGTTGTTGAGGATGGTTTACACGGAAGCAAACTGAGCACTTGTTCATCAGAGAGCTAGGGAACGAGGAGATCGATATGAATTTGATAAGTGCAGTGCGCGACGACGATATATGGAAGATGCCTTTTGATCAGAGCAGCTTCGACGAGAAGCAGAGCAAAATATCAATAGCGGTAGTGCTGTTGGCTGTTGGCCAAAGACGTAAGGAATTGCATGCCCCGAATGATGTGATGAAGGTCTGGGCAGCGCTTTGGGACAGCCTTTTTAAATACGTTAAGAAAAAAAGTTTAACCCAAAAAAATGTTAAATATAAAAGTTAAATAATATAATATAATGTTAAATATTTTTGATGGTTTCAATTCTTGAAAGTATAATGAAATATATTTTTACCGAGACCTGTTTTTTCGTGCCTAGAATACCTTTAAGAAAACAGAGTTACTAATTTTCAGAATAGACTCTATAAAAGTCCCACACTTAAGAGTTGAATATATTTTTTCATATCGAATAAAAAAAACACAATCAATGTAAATCGAAAAATGATTTTTATAGTGAATGAATTTTTAATTTTTTACTTCCCTCTCAAGTGTGGAGCTTATAAAATTGTAACTCCGCAAATTTTCTAATAGTGCCTTTTCAAATTTAATTTTACAATCAGCGCTTCCGGCAATTCGATCTACTTTCCTCGAAAATTATTTACATATTTACAATAAATCGTGTGATAAAATATACGTAGTGACCATCTAAAGCTAAGTATCTGTGAGATTACCACGAAGAGTTTACACAGTCTAGATTTTTGTTTAAGGCTCCATTGGATCTTGGACATTGTCTAAACAATGTTCGTTAAGTATTCATTGAGGAAAGTTTCAAGGCAAACTCTCGTGGCTGAATTCTACGTTTCTGATTGTCAATCGGAGACGAAAAACTCAGCCTTATCATTTCCATCTATTCAGCAAGTTCTAGGTACTTGTGAACTTTTTCGGATTCTACTTTCTCGACTTTAATCCAACTGAGATCAGGGTTTTACCATTTCAATGCTTGGAAGACAGTCTAAATGAAGTTGTACTAATCTGTGCAGTATTAATTAAGCTTCGATTACTTGGGGTTAAGACCGACTCAACCTTGATAATTTCGATACGAGTCTTCGTTGAAAATAAAGCTAGCTAAATAATAATATAATACAATTGAAAAATTCCTAAGTATCAACTAATAAATGCTTTGTATACAATTCGCAATGTGTAAAATATCACGTGGTGCTTGATCGAAAGGACGGTAGTCTCTTTGACTTTCCGAGAGATTCGGAAAAGCTGAGCCGGTCCTGTTCAGTGCTTTGGAAAATCAGTGCGCGAAACTTATTTGGAAAATCTTAGATCGAGGGCTTCGCAAATATAATTCAGTTACAAAAGCGAAGCTTTAAATATTGACGTTAAATACTGCGTTTAATACCAAGGCCGGCGGAATATCCCTTGTCTGTTTCTTTCATATGCTCTCGTCTCGTTTACTCTCATTTGTTTGCATTTGCATTTCTTAATGAGCGAAAGAAACAGGCAAAGGATGTTCCGCAGGCCCTGTTTAATACTTAACTCTAAGCAGTGAATAAATCGAACGAAATCCTTGATATGTAAAGTGCAGCGAGCTTATAATTAAATCACCTAATCATGTTTGCGATTCGAGCAAGCGTCTTTGAAATTTGTCGCATTAAATGGAACGAAATAATCATCATGCAAAAGCCTGATAATCGCTTCAATCGGGCACAATTTCGATTCCTTTTTCATTCTTTCGTTCTCTTCGTTTCTTTCAACGTAAGTGGCACTGTAGAAATTTGAATTTTTGCAAAAGCGGATTTTTTGAGTTAAATCCTTTCCATTGACGACCACGCGGAAGTAAAAATCGCTCGCGACGTGATTCTCGTTTTTCGGATTGATTTTGTAAACCTCGATGATAAATCTGGACGCGTAATGAGGCAAGATCGCTTGATCAGCGAAGATGCCCAAGGCAGTGGACAAATACTCGAGAGTCCTATCGTGAGCTGAATATAAAACTATCTTTGGCTTGCCCTCGGATATAATTCGCAGCATATGATTCACAATATTCCGAAGGAGTCCATAAGCTCTGAGAAGTCCAACTCTTCTGCGAGATTGACTCTTGCCGTGTTGACGAGCTTCCCATTCTGTGTAAGCGAAAATTCCCGTCACGTGTTCTGCTTTCACACAGAGCCTTTGAGACTCGAAGTCCATGCAAGGAAGAGGAGCATTGTGGCAGACGTAGGTCAAAAGGGAATCAACGATAGTGTTTGGATTTGTCGTTTGTTCTGGCATTTCTAAAACGATGCTTGAGGCTTGTTTGATTAAATCGGCCACTGCTGGGTGAGACTTTAGATGGTTCGATAATTCCTAGAAAAGAGAAATTTCAATTAGCTTAAATTAAGGATTAGAAGGTCTCGAGTTTGATCTTTGAAATCTTAAAACAATTTACCTTCGAATTTAGTTTCGAGTATTTATCAGCGGCCGAGCAAGCGCAATCCGAATAGCAAAAAGCATAACTCTGACTTTCTTTGAGGGTGATTTTAGCTAAATTCTGGGTGCCTTCGTTCTCCAAAAAAGCGTAGAGAAGTGCGACTGCACTCTGAACTGTTCTCCGGTAACGTGTACTGAAGACTACGACGTCTTTAGAATTTAAGGTGCCGTTTGCCAAATTGAGTTTGTGGTAATAAGCGTTTCTGAGTAGGAGACCTATTTTAAGAAGCTGTCCTACGCCAAGAGTCGTCAGCTGGCCAAGTTTACAGTCTCTGGAATTGGACGGCAGCATAGGAAAACCATGGAAAGGTCCCAAAAATTGAGCCCATGTCGAACGAGAATAAAGAGTGACGTTTTGTAGAAAGCTTTGATAATTTTGGTAGACTGATTCTAATTCAGGATTGTCGGTGAAATCGCCGGCACAGTTCACGGTACTTATGTTTCGAACGTGAGCTAAAGGTCCTCTGTCTCCGTGTCGAGTGAGGATTATTATTCCTCCCAGGGTCAAATTTCCATCCACCTTTCCTAGAAAGAAAAAAAGAGGAAAGTTAAATTAATTGTAATAATATAAAAGAAATTAATCTATTTAATATTTTTCAATTTCTTATAAACTTTATTTATTTAAATAATTACACAATGAAAAATGTCATGGGTACTAAGTAATTTTTCTAATTTTAATTCTAATTCTAATTTCTAATTTTTCTTGTTCTTCTTTTAATTTATCGAAGAATTTTTCAAATTCATTTTCAAATTTTCTAACTTGTACCATTTTTCTAATTTGAAGAAATTAATTTAAGACACATATTTTTGGAAATGGTGTTTTGTTTCGGAGTTTAAAAAAAAGGAAAACAAAGTTGAGTGACTTCGTGAAGAATTGAAGAAGTTTGTTTCAGTTTCTTACCTTCGCTTCCTTGAGCGATGTCGCTTGGAGAATTACAAAATCGAAAAATCTTTTTCGTTTTCAGATCTGGCTTCAAATTTCTTGGGAATTCTCTTATCGATAATTCGCTACTAGATAGTCTATTTTGCATGGAGCTTTTCTCGTCCTCTCCAATATATTTATACATTCCTGAAAAAAAAATTAAAAAAAATAAAATATATGCTTTAAATATAAAAATTATACATAAAATATAATGTGCCGGAAGTTTTGAACGTTAAAATGAACGAAATTTTTATTTTACTTCATTTTAAACTCAAATTTGTTCTAAAATATTGGTTTAATAATATAGAAACTAATGTATTGATAAAAAACTTATGTTTTTCTTTATTTTGTAGTTGAAACAAAATTTCAAGATTAAGAAAAATTTCAGATTCAGAAAAAATTTTCGTTCTTTTGAACGTTCAAGAATTCAGGTACATTAAAATATGTATATGTATTATTCATTACTTATTTTTTAAATTTAATTTGTGAAAAATATAATAAAACTGGTACTCGATGAAAAAATGTCAATAAATTTAATTTAATTGGTGAAAAAACATAATAAAACTGTTACTCGATGACAAAATGTCATTAAATTTTATTCAATTGGTGAAAAATATAATAAAACTGGTACTTGATGACAAAATGTCATTAAATTTAATTTAATTGGTGAAAAATATAATAAAACTGGTACTCAATGTCAAAATGTCACAAGTTTAATTAACTTTTAAAAAATTAAATTAAAAATATTGTTGAATTATTTGATTCAATGAAATTAAATGTTGTTTTTATTAGAATATTATTTTGAAGAACAAATTTTCTGGAATTGACTTTGGTAGTCGAATTGCTGGCTTAATTATTATAATATCGCTGTAGAGATTATATAATAAATAATTCAATATTAAAAAATCAACCGACAGTAATTTTCAAATATCCCGCAAATATGATTTCCCGGAAATTTGTCATTTGTCGTCTGCTAGCCGCGGATTATTTTGTTTTGGCGCCTTGTCAAACTTTTGACAGTGTTTTATCGATCCATGGACTTAAGTGTATTATTTTTAGCAGCTTAAGACAAAAATACACGAGAATGTTGATAAAAAAGGGTAATTACCAGCGACAAGTAGGAAAATCCAAACGCTGAGGATAATATAGCAGTAAAATGCCCTGTGTTGGTAAGAGAGTCGAACCATTTCGGCCAGCATTTTCTCGTTTACAACGCCTTTGGTTTCGATGAAGATCACCTTTTCGATCGCGGTGATAGCGATCGAGATGAGAGTGATAACGATAGTTACAACGAAGTGGATGGATCGGGGTCCAGCGTCGATTAGACACGGATTGAAGCATCCTTTGCTCAGTCTATTTTTTCACGTACCCGTCACCCACTGAAGCGGCATGTCTCGCACGAATTTCTAATTTCAGATATTACTCGAAATTCACTGTATTTTGTAATACATCAGCTAACTTTTCCCAAGCCATACAAAGGCTTTTTTTCTGTAGTAACTTGACTTTTTGCCGAACGCGTATTTACAACGCGTCGCGGAAGCACAAAGTATTTAGCAGGTTAACCAAGCGCAGGCGCCTGTGACCTGCCACCCTCTTTACACCCACGAACTATGGCAATCGCTTTTCTCAAAGGCACAATCCAATCGCTCTTTTCAAGTTCAGAATTTTTTTGACCCCATCGGTCCAGAAACTTGTATATTTTTGAAAATTATGGTCCGGAAGATAATTCCATACAGGTTGAATAATAAATTTATTATCGAAATCGTCCCAGAACTCGTTAACTCACATTTAAAGTTGGACCAACAAAGTTTTTTATAAATCGTTTTTTTCTAAAATATGTTTTATCAGAAGTATTTTATCAAGGTTGAAGCAATTTTTTACGCAAATTTGACTTGGAACGAACGATTTTAGCAGTTTTTTTAAAAAAAGGGTTCAATTTGAGAAAAGCTGACAGCGCATGCGCAAGGTCCAAGATGGCCAAGCCTTCGAAAGGCGCAGGCGTAGTAGATGACATATTCAAAACAAACAGACACTCGTGTAGTTTTCTCATCCGGAAAACTTAAATTTCATGAAAAATTGTTATGAAAGTGATTCCACACGAGCGGAGTAATAAATTCGTGAATCAAATCCTCGCTGAACTGAAACATCTCAGGTTCAAAGTTGGACAGAAGTTTTTCTGAAATCGGTTTTTAATTTTAATAAGAAACCATTCGGAATGAGTGCTCGGAAGTGTTTTATCGAGTTGAATTTTATTGTTGATGAGAATTTGATTATCTCTCTAGTGCTTTTTTTTTCGATTCGGATGAATCGGGAGTGTTCGATAATTTTGAGGTTATGTTGATCTTTTATTGTTTATAAATTTTGTAATTCCTTCCGGTGATAAGTTCCTGGTATTTGTTTTAGTATATCATTTTTTTTATTAGTATTCAGGATTATGTATTTGCAAGTGAATTTTTCTATATTTCTGTTCACAATAAGTGTATAATAGAAGGAAATCGTACCTGCCACGCCAATGAAAAAGGAGGTCTGAATAATTAATTAATATACAAATGATTTTTTTTTTCATTCGTTCGAAAACATTTTTCATTCGTTCGAAAACATTTTTCATGTGGTGCTGCTCCCTTATTAAAAGTACTTGGTAAAAATAGTTTTATATCCCCATTGAAGTAAATTCGCCCGAAAGGTAAATTTTTTTAACGTTTATTGCTGATGGTCAGCAGGACCAATTACAAATACCAGTAAACTTAAAAAATAAATAGTAATTATTGCAAAAATGCCAAATTTCCTTTTTTTCGAGAATTCAATTAATTTTTTTCGAGATTTCAATGAAATCAATCAGGGCTTTCTTAATTATTAAAAACTTCCCCTTTTCTTTACGGAGGATGTTTGATACGCGTCTCCTCGTTACAAATCAACCTATCTATATTAACTATACATAACATACAATTATTAACTATGAACATTTGTAAAATTTTATAATTGAACGGGTGTAGGCACTCGTTCAATTTTAAAATCAGTTGAATTACTTTAACTTATTATTAAAAATGAACCAACATGACAGGAACTTTACACTGCGAACGGAAAACGATCAAGATTATTGTATGTAATAGAATATTATTAATTATTTTGAATGTAAAAAACCAAACTTCTTATTAGTTCGTCAAGCATTTTAATTTATAGAAACGAAAACTGTCACTCTGTGATGTTAGAAAATCTCGAAACAAAAGAATTTAAAAAACCAATGGAAACGCAGAAATTTCAGTATGAACGGACGGACGCGACGTGGGAATCCGCGACGCACAGTGGTTCAAAATTGGATTTTTGCGGACAAATCAGTCTACAGGTCAAAATTTGTTCCCGATTTAGACGTTATTTTTTTTCAAATTGAAGCTGAATTCTATTCAAAATTCTATGCAAACAACAAAAGTACAAAAAATTTTTTTTCAGAAAAATTATTATTTTAACTAGGAAGAAATAATTTTTGTAAACTGAATATCAAGTCAAATTAATTCCTTTACAATTAAAGTACATAAATAATCGATTTTATAAGTAACATAATTGTTATAAACAAATTTTATAAAAAATTACTCTAATCTGCCCATTTAGCACGGGAAAAAATTTTCTTCACTATAATTGCTGAAATTTATTACGAAAGTGTCGTCTAGAAACAAAACATACAAATTAAGAATTGCTATTTTTATAAACAAATTTTTCGAACATATACCTCCTCATATTTGTCATTTTCAAGTATAAAAAGAGTATTTCTCGCTCAAAATTACTGAGATTTGTTATAAAAGTGTCAGCTAGTAATATTCTTGAGAAATAATTTTTACCTCTAGAGATTTTCCTTTGATTTAAACCTTTTTTCCTAATTTATTCTTCTTATTTTGTAGAATTTTTATTTCAAATTGATAATAGACTTTATAACGATGAGTTAATCATTTCTAATTTCAGGTGTATATAAATTTTAAAAATTTTCTTAAAAAAAATTGTTTATACATTTAAGGTAAAATGTATGTTAGTTTTTTTCATGAAGGGCTTGCAATAGATAGTTCGCATGAAATTCTACAATTTCTGCTATACAAACATTTTTTATACATTAGTAGAATGGTAATTAATGTTTGTAAATGTTTATAAATATTTGTTATACATTAGTAGAATGGTAGTTAACATTTGTAAATGTTTGTAAATATTTTTTATACATTAGTAGTATGGTAATTAATGTTTGTTAATGTTTGTAAATTGATAAATTTATATGCAAAACATTTGTTACACATTAGTAGAATGGTAATTAATGTTTGCATATGAATTGGCAAATCCATGTTGCATTGCCTGATTTTTAATCCACTTATGATAGAATAATTTCAGATTCTCTCGTTTCAAAATTTATTAAATTTAGATAAGTGATGAACTCCTCGGTTTTCAATAAAAGAATCTTTTAAAGTTTTAATAAATTTTGATATTAAGTTGCAAGTAAACATTTGATTGAAATACAATATTTAAAATCAATTTAATTAATTTTTTAATATTTGTTAATTTTTAAAACTGTTTAATGTTTATTATAACTAGATCCTTAGAAAAAGACTAATCTTAGAATTATAGGATGTTTTCAAGACAATATGAACTACATATGAAGAACGTGTATAGCGCGTTAGGTGTTTTGGATTTGATTAAATTTAATAAAGCTATTAAAAAAATAGCTACAAGTCTAGGGCGAGGGATACATCCCGGGACGTAATCTCTAGTGTTGGATTTTTGCACCTG
Organism: Euceroptres primus; assembly: GCA_037177015.1. Taxonomy (NCBI): domain Eukaryota; kingdom Metazoa; phylum Arthropoda; class Insecta; order Hymenoptera; family Figitidae; genus Euceroptres; species Euceroptres primus. Next base: position 8,846 of record JBAGKK010049698.1, read on the forward strand.
GACAGAATGTGTGAAAACCGTGGAGTGAGTGTGTTGAGAATGATTTTTGCCATTTTTTAGATATAGCTAGGCAGGTAGGTGGGAAAAACTATCCTTTTGTCTTAATGTTTGCCTGATAATTGTATCAATTTACTTGTAGAGAATTAATTAATGCGAATCTTCGTCAAAAATAAGTGCCCCTTGAAAAAAAATAGTTTAAAAACTATTTTTTTTCAATTTAAAGAAGAGGGGAACTATTTTAAAAGGACATCTTTCTTTTAGTGTATAAAAAATTGATGCCCATTTAATCTTCTTCCACTTTGTCACTATGCCGATTTGTTATTTTGCTTTATTTAAATTTTTTAATTGTTCCAATTGTACTTTGTGTTTATTTTCAGCTCTATTCAAATTAAGTTAGCACAAAAATATGTTGCAAAATTGATTTTTTTAATAATTTAAGTCAGCACAGGAATGTGTTGCAAAATCATATTTTGTATAAGATTTGTTTAAGTGTTTAAGTTTAAGTTGTTTAAGTTTAAGAAAAATTAAATCATAATTGCAGTGCTTATACAATTAAAAAATCTGCTCGGCCCCCTTCGGGGGCGCGGACACATTCACATCGCACGCGGCTCGCTTTGCTCGCAAGTTTGAGCGCGCCTAGGGCGCGCGGAGTGGCCGTCGCGCTTCGTTCTCCGATATTATTAATCGTCGCGCTACGCGCTCCGATATTATTGAACGTCGCGCTTCGCGCGAGGTTCTTGTAGCACGCGAAGGTCGCTTCGCTCACTAGTTTGAGCGCGCTTCCGGGCTCGCGGAATATTCGTCGTTCTTTGCGCAGAGTAAAGTTTATTCCTCATGATTTACTTTTACTGCCGTAAGTAAATTTTGTAATTTTATGAATATGAACTTAACAGTGTGTCATATACATCTAATTATCGACGGTTTTTTATTTATATTTGACAGGTTTATTGAGAGAGAAATACAAATATTACGCTGAAATTATGGTAAATAATGAATAATATATTGAGGCATCTCACCGTCTTGCGTGTTTCATATTTTTATTTCGAAAAAAAAATTATTTTTGAAATTTTTTTAAAAATAAAAACTGAAACGACCCGACATTGTTGCTTCAATATATTCTTTATTATTTTCCTAAATTTTAGCATGATACTTGAATTTCTCTCTTATTAAAATAAGTTTGAGCGCGCCTAGGGCTCGCAATTATGCTTGCGACACATTTTATTGATTCTTTAGAAATTAAATCATGTTTAATTTTCTCAAAGCGCTCAGGACTTTT
>JBAGKK010049709.1:0-10120 GCA_037177015.1 Euceroptres primus
CGCACGAGCGAAGCGAGTGAGAAAAGTCAAGTGCGCTAAAAATCACCTTTCACACAAGTATCGAACAATATTTTATATCACGAGAGCCGAAAGTCATGTTAAAGTTGAGATTTTGAGGTTAGAGTGGTATAAATAAATTTTCGGTGCCAAAGGTCAAATAAACAAAAACATAGATTTAAGTTTAAATTTGCTACGTTTCGGACGCTTTGCGCTCACTTTTCAAGCCTGCAGTAAATTTATTATAAAAAATTAATTAAAATAAATAAATACATTCTTTACATAATAAAATATCATAATCATAACGATAAATACATTCTTTACATAATAAATCATCATAATCATAACGACAAATACATTCTTTACATAATAAATCATCATAATCATATCGACAAAAACAGAAGTTTAAAAAATTATCTAACAGTAGTAAATAACAAGTATATTTGAAAATATTACAAAATTTTTCAAAATAATTTTCACTGCTCAGAAATATTCTAGATGGTCTAGATACCTTTTAGAAAATTTTTAGATTCTACCTTTTAAAAGTTCCTAGAATGTTTTGGAAAGTTTCAATTACAAATTTCTCTATGTGATTATTATTTTCCTACAATTAAATGTTGTTATACATTTTTTTAAATGTAAAACAAATAAATTAAATAAAAATAAATTGAATTTTTAAGTTACCTGAATCAACCACATGATCAAGAGTAGGAAATCTTCTTTTAACAGCAGAACTAATAGATCTCAAAACAAGGATCAAAGAGAGGTTGAGATAACGCATAAGAGCTCTGCGAAGCATTCGTCCGTACTCGTCGTTTCCGGTGACGTACAAAGCCACCAGGTGCATCACTCTGAAATTAAATACCAAATTTGATTTTCCAAAAATGAAACAAAATTGACGTTTTTTCTATTTTATAATATCACCTTTATTCTAGAATTATTAATCCTTAAATTTAAAAATACTCATTTTTAATATTTTAATTACTCTACAATTAATTAATTAAATAAATAAAAGTGATTTATTGAATTTCAAATAGAAGGAGTTACATGAAGTCTTCATATGTGAATTAAAAAAAAATTAATTCTTATTTGCTTTTTAAAAAAATTTAAAGTGTATGTCTTACCAAGTCATACTTTATCTACTTTGCCTGACACAGTGATTGTGGGCTCATGTTAAGTAGAAACATTGCTTCATGGTAAGACATTATTTCTTGGATTTTCAACGTTTTATTTTTATTTTAGAGGTCTTTCTTCAATAAATTTATTGCTATTGATAAAATAAAGCAGAAAAATACATATTTTATGGCGAATAATAAGAGAAAAAATAAAATTTTTCACCAGGGACAAAGAATAGTATATTATGCAACTTGTGCGTAAAACCGTACGCACGAGTTGCATACGATATTTTTTGACACAATGTGCGTAAAATGCATTTTTATCACACCCATATTAGTGGGTCTGTAATAAGCCGTTTTACGCACTAATATGGTTGTGTAAAAATGCATTTTACGTGCACTGCGTGAAAAACAATATTGCTTCTTTATCGCTGGTGCAGTTTCCTTTATTTTGCAAAAAATTTCCATAATTTCTATTGCAATGATTCAATTTTCCACATATGTAAAATATAATTTTAAAATCTTGAGTGAAGTGAGACCATATTTTGGAATACATACTTGTCTGGCCATGGAATAGCTGTGTATTGTTCCCACCATCGAGCGGCCACATGAGCCACATAAAAGCCAAGCACGAAACTCAGGGGTATTAGTGAGATTAAGCTGTCACAGTATATGACAATTTGCTCAAATACGCTTAAAAATTGTAATTTTTTAAGAATTATTATTACAGTTTATCTATTCAGGAATGTTGTAGAAAAAGCACACTTATTACTTTCGTTTTCATTATATCTAACAACTGTATTATCATTTACATTCTCTTTAACAACTGTATTATCATTTAAGGGAGAGTCGGCCATGCTGGCGGGCTTTGAATTAAATGCCCTATAAATTATGATCGAACTGTGATTTTGATGTCTGTATTTTTTAATGTGAGACTTACATTATCAGAGAACATATATCATTACTCAAAACCGTTTTTTAAATACGTCATTATTTAACATTTAATTAATTTATGGATTTTTCATTTCGACCACCGTGCCCCATACACTGGGACACGGCAGACATCACATTACTGCCGGTTTGTTTCAACAATATGAACATTATAGAATAAAAAGTGTACAATATAATAATTCTGGAGAGTGTAATGTAACAAAGAAAAAACACTTAAGACATATTCAACACTAAGTAAATGTTTTCTTATCAATAAAAGTAAAGTATGTCGCAAAACCCAGTTATAACCTCTTGCTTCATAAAAAATCTATTCAGCGCGTAGAAATCTGAAATTGTTTTTAATCGATATCTTGTTTACCGACAGATATCAAAGGCGCGAAAATTCAAAACAGATATTGATCAATAATTTTCGAAATCTTATTGTATTGCCTTTAAATCATGCTTTCTTTTTTATCCTTAATTTACAAATATTATATGGTACATAACCGGCTAGTCCTTATTTTGTGAATATTGAAAATATTGCGTAACATTTTGGACGAAATTGCGTTCAACCTATGTAATTAAGACCACAGCCTAAAAATGAAGAGAAATGCTTAAAATGTTTTTAAAATGAAAAAGAATAATTAGGACTGGAAAGAACTCCATAACAAGTTTTAATATTTTTAGTTTATAGCCTTAAAGTTTACATGATGATCTCTTTTAAAGAAATAACACATGAAATTATTTAAATAAAGATAAATCCATCATCAAGCATGTCTACTTTGAATAAAGAAAAATAATTAAGAATGGAAATAAAACATTTCTGACAAAATTGCGTTCAACATATGTAATTAGAACCGCACCCTAATAAATAGAGAGAATTGCTTAAAATGTAAATAAAATGAAAAATAATAATTAGGAATGGAAACAACTTCATAACAAGTTTTAATATTTTTAGGATATAACCTCAAAGTTTACATGATGATCTCTTTCAAAGAAATAAAACATGAAATTATTTAAATAAAGATAAATTCTTCAAGCATATCTATTTTAAATAAAGAAAAATAATTAGGAATGGAAATAACCTTATCACAATTTTTAGGTTACGTATTTTCAAAGTTAACACAATGATCTCTTTCAAAGAAATAAAACATGAAATTGGTTATGTAAAGAAGATCCCTTCAAGAATATTTTAAATAGAAAATGATGATTAGGAATGGAAATAAATTTATAACCTTTCATAATTTTTAATATTTGTAGGTTATAAACACGAATTTTACTTAATGGTCCCTTTCAAAAGAATCAAACGTGAAATTGGTACTTAGGGTATTATTGACCGATTACAACTCAAATCAGGCAGCGTGGTAGAGCACCTCTCATCGATCGGTTTCAAATTGAAATATGTTATTAAGTATAAAAAATAAGCGAACAAGTATTTTTTTATTTTTCTCTAAGATGAAAGTTACGGAAGTTATGGCGATTTCAAAAATAACCTCAAAATCTGACGCCGTCACACAAAAATTTTCAAATGCCTCTTATTTTCTTAATTTTTGATATTTTTTTTATTCTGCTTCGGTCATTTGACGTAGATTTTAATGCTCTTTCTTTTCGCGTTAAGTTTGTTTCAAAAAGTTGAAAATTAAAAAAGTTATAGCTGTTTTTTGAAAACTTTTCAAATGCGATTTTCTCCGAAAGGCCATCGTTTTTTTTCGCTGAAAATTTTTTTAGAGATAGCTGATTACAAGATCTAAAAATTACGCTATACGGGAATTTCCACTTATAATTTATATAGGAGTAAAAACATAAAATATATTTTTTTCATTTATTCGTATTTTTTATGTGAAAAGCTTTAAAATAATAATTTTTAACTTATTATAACGTTTTTACATAAATAATACTAAATAATTACAATTTCAATTTTATTTGCACAGATTTTAAGGTCTTAAGGTCTATTTTTTTACTGTCAAATCTACTGCAAAAACTACAAAATCTACTGCGAAAACTTTTACAAAATCTACTAAAAAAGCTTCAAATACAAGACAAAGAAAGAGCAAAAAATAGACTTTAAAACCTTAAAATCTGTGAAAATAAAATCGAAATTGAAATTATTTAGTATTATTTATGTAAAAACGTTATAAATAAGTTAAAAATTATTATTTTAAGCTTTCCACCTAAAAAATCACGAATAAATGAAAGAAAAATTTATTTTTTTACGCCTATATAAATTAGAAGTGGAAATTCCCGTATAGCATAGTTTTTAAATCATATAATCGGCTATCTTTGAAAAAATTTTCACCAAAAAAAAACGATGGCCTTTCGGAGAAAATCGCATTTTAAAATTTTTCGAAAAACAGCTGTAACTTTTTTTAATTTTCAACTTTTTGAAAAAAACTCAACGCTAAAAGAAAGAGCATTAAAATCCACGTAAAATGAGAGAAGCAGAATGAAAAAATATTAAAAAATAAGAAAATACGAGTCATTTGAAAACTTTTGTGCGAGGACGTCAGATTTTGAGGTTATTTTTGAAATCTCCATAACTTCCGTAACTTTCATCTTAGAGAAAAATAAAAAAATACGTGTTCGCTTATTTTTCATACTTAACAACATATTTCAATTTGAAACCGATCGGTGAGAGGTGCTCTACCACGCTACTTGATTTGAGTTGTAATCAGTCTATTATTAAATATAACTTCAAATTACGTTTTTATTTTCGTCCTTATATGTTAAACTTTTTATTATTAACAACGCCTGTACCTTTATTAGACATTTTAATTAGACGGATTAGATATAACGGACAGAACAATACTAAAATTACGTAACTCAGAAGATAACTGTCTCTCTGAGTTTTTCTACATTACCGATCAAATTATCGACTTATTATCCAGCACTGTTACCATATCTACCGAATTTTTCGGCCATCGTGCCCCGCATATGATGTTGCAAGATTTAATTAATTTTAATATATTTAGAACATTCATAGAATCAATTTATGGTATCAGAAGTTTAAGAATATACTTCACCTATAAAAGATATAACCTTTTTATGCTTTAAGTCTTTCGAAATATGCATAAAGACTTTTCCATCTGTTTCCGCCAAAACTGCTTTTTTTAAAATTATTCTTCTGACACGTACTTTAACGCAGAAATAGCATTTCAGCACTACTTTTCCAAATAAAAAAGCCATTTCGTGCAAAAAATAATATAAAAATCAAAAAACATGGGCGTTATTCGAAATGACCACCGTGCCCCACACCGCCACCATAGCCGACTCTCCTCTAAATTATCTTCAAGAACTGTATTATCAATTTACATTATCTTTAACAACTGCATTATCTTTTGCATTATCTTGAACAACAGTATTATCATTTACATTATCTTCAATAACTGTATTATCATTTACATTATCTTCAACAACTATATTATCATTTACATTATCTTCAACAACTATATTATCATTTACATTATCTTCAATAACTGTATTATCATTTACATTATTTACTTGTACCAAAGATTATTAAAATTTGTCCAAGTCCAAATATTCTGGAACACCTTGAACGTTCAAAAGCTTTACCGAAATAAGAATTTTTTATTGAATTCTACAATGGTAGGATATTATAAAATAAAATAAAAAATTACAGTTGCAAAAAGTGAATTTATGTAACTGAATTTATAAGAATTTTACAATTATTATTCATAGTTCTATGATCTTTCATATTTCATAATAAACATTTGTAACTAAACAATGATTTTTATATTTCTTTTTTTTTCTGTTTCAGATTGGTGATATATTTTCCAAGAGTTACACACCTTTTCTGAGAGGGAGTTAAAATGTGCCGATAAATCGCAGAAAGACCAGCGAAGAAAACGAGGAAGAGTATAAGTTCCCTGTAAATAAGTTTGTACAATGAACCTCGCCACATAAACAGTAGCCTGGTGAAGCCTCCACTGGTCGAACTGGCGACCTCGTACTGGTAAGATACCGTCATTTTTTATCCGTTAATTACAGCCTGGCCTGATGACGGAAATTTCCAGTATGCCTTCAGAAGATGTTTAGGAAATTTTATTACGCTCCATCTTTTCACGAGCACCCTACTTTGAAGCAGCTCGTTGCTCATCCCTACTTCCCCATGAGATTTGTAATCGGATCCAATCCTCTCCATCTATGCAACATAAAATTTGGGGATTCAAATTTATTAAGAAAAAAATCCTGAAGATCCCGAAAAATCCTGAATTTTATAAATGTTAGTAAAACATTCTGCGGTTTAAAAATGCCAAAGTTTATAAGCATCCAAAATTGAAACTTCCCACGGTTATGAAGTTATGAAAGTTATGAAAGTCCCACGTTATGAAGTTAATTCGAAAAAGTTCTTTAAATTGAAAGATTTGATATTTGCGATTTGAACGTCAGAAAAAAAATGCGTCATGAAAATGGAAAAAAATTCACTTCATTAGTTTCAAGAAATTTTCCGAGTGGTTGCATCCAGATATTTCAGATCTATATCTCGCACTCTTAGAAAATATACAGACATTTGTTTCAGATGATTATGCAGGTTTTCGCTTCTTACTATTTATTGTTACAATATTTTCAAGGTAGTCTGAATGCACGTGTTGCCAAAATACCAAGTATGCAGAAACGATTCACTATCGTATAATCAAATCCTCAATTCCTAATTGACTTGAACATTTGCTAGATTAAACTAGAGCTCTTTTATTTCATTATTTGCTTAATTTTCAGTAATTAAGCTCATATTTATATTGATGCTTAAATATTTTAAGTTTAAAGGCATTGAAATTTGAAACCTTTTTAAATTGAGTATATTATTAATTTTTTAAATATTAAAATATACTTAACAATGCAATAGAGTCTGTGAAATAATATTGTAGGAATTTATAAGTAGGTATTGAAATTTATTATACATTTATTTATTTATTCACCTGTATTTATTCATGAACACACATTTGAATGAATGAATGATTGAATGAATGTGCATATTTATATATAATACCATAGATATTCACATCTAAAAAGTTTTTAAGTTTCCGTGAAATTAAATTCCGGACTTGATTGACTAATCCAGGAAAGTTAAAACACTTGAAGGTCGGAGGTTTAATTGAAAATGCTTTCAAGTTCTAAAATAAGCGAGTCAAGTTGGCGAGGGATTCCCTCGTATTTCTATATTTCGCGAACCTATCGTTCGGATCGCTTGCATGTGCCAAAGTAAATCAAACAATTATTCTAAACCTCTAATCACTTCTCATTTATGTCCAGATTATATTTTGTCAGATGGAATTTATCTAGTCTTTACTATCTAAATTAGAAGGTCCCCTTTGACATAAACAAACATAATTTAAAATGGTTCTTCAAACTTTTAATATATTAGAAATGTCTTTAATTAAATATCTTTAATATATTAGAAATATCTTTAAATAATTCTGCATACTCAAGTACAATTGAATATTTCTCCGTTTAGTTCAAACAAATTATTTCTGCCATGGGTATAAGGTCAACAGGTTTTTTTTTCTTCCTTGAAGTAATTCTCTGTACAGTAATTTCGTTAAAAGTAGTGTAAGGACCAAATTGAATGTAGTGTTTAAACTAATTTACAGACAGTACCTAGGGTCCCTAACCTAGACCTACATTGATAATTATCAGCATGAGTTCAACGTCATTAATCTCTCGCCCAGGGCTTACACGAGTGAAAGCTCCCCACAGAGTGTCTCGAAATACTTTAGGTCAGGTAAAACTACCGAAAGTTATTTAAAAATATTCAGCAACTTAAAAAATAGGTTTGTTTAGTATTATATTATTATTTAATAAACTAGATCATTTTGCGCGCTAATTATCTCCTCTCTGCATGGTCTTTTAATGGGGCGACTAAAAAATCCCGACAAAGAAAATTTCCGACACTGCAAAATTACCGAAAATAAAAAGTACCGAAAAATAAAATTTCCGACATTGTAAAATCGCCGACAATATAAAATTGTCGACACTGAAAAATTACTGACACTAGAAAATTCCCGACAGTTTATAATTTTACCGAAATTGAAAATTACCGACACTGGAAAATTCTCTAAAGAAAATTACCGACATTATAAAATCACCGACGCTTAATAATTCTTTAATAATCAGAAATCTTTAAAATTAAAAAAATAAAATGAAATTATAATCTTTAAAATTTAGATATGAAAGAATCATGAAGCAATGGCATTACTAAAAGCCGACATTACTAAAAAGCGATATTTAACAATTATTTTGAAATAATTGAACATTTTTAAACTGGTGGAAAACGTTGAAAATTCAAGACTTGATTATGTTCTTTAATTCGTATTTCCAAGTTTTTAGAATTGAAGCTATTCAAATTCAAGGATTTAAATTTTAACATGGCTTTTAAATACTGTTTTCTCAAAATGGAAGCTTTTAAAGTCCAACCAATGTATTTTTAAGTCAGAAAGATTTCTAATTTAGTTTCTTTTCAAATTCGACTCCTCTTAATTTTTCTCTCTCCTGAATTATTTTCAAAACAGAAATGTTCTTAAGTTATATTATTTATATATTTTTTCAAATTGCAACTTTCAATTAATTTTATATTAAAATTACGAAACATATTCACGTGCTTTTCATTTCAAATAATCTAATTTCCTAATTAGTCTTGTATTTTTTGACAGTTTGAAAAAACACATCTATGACTTGAACTTGGTCTAAGTTTCAAATTTAAAAAATCCAATCAGTATTGCGGAAAAGCGAAAACAATGAAGTATCGAAATTACGAGTTTCTTAGGCCATCCGTTTTTTAGAGAAGGATAATAATAATGATTGATTGGTTGGATGCAATAACAGTTTAGAATTGCATTTTCAGAAGTCACTTGTTTTTTGTTTGTTTTATACATAACTTCATGACAAACAAATAAAAAAAAAGTGACTTCTGAAAATGCAAGTAGGCTGCTACTGCACCCAATCACTCAATTTTTTATTAAACTATTATTTTTTATTAGATATTCAAGATCTAAACAATTTTATTTTCTAAGAAACTAAAAAATATCCAATATCACAATATATCAAAGAAATGAAAATGCACCTGGTTTATTCCTAATTTTTTAAAATTGAAATGTTAAATTGTTTAATTAATTATGTAGAGCTGTATAAGGAAAAGGGACACTGTATATGTAAAAACCAGAGAAGGGTATACATGTGAGCATAAAATCTAAATCTAAATCTACTAATTTTTAAAAAATTAAAAATTTGTAAAATTACACAAAAGATATTTAATAAAAATCTCAATCAAATTACAGGGTGGCCGCACCTCCGGGAAGTCAGGGAAATGTCAGGGAAATATGAGTAGCTGGCAGGGAAAATAGAAATTGATGTATGTTAATAATATTCTGAAAACACTTGATAAATCAATGCAAATATTTTGTTCAACTTTTTTTACATTATATTTTCCTTGCTTTTATAATACTTTTCTGTCAGGGAAATTTGTCTAAAACTCTTTTATATGTGGGGCATTCCATGCAAAATCGACCACTCTTGACCCCAACCCCTTTCGATTTGACTGGAACTTTTTTATCTTTTTCTACCCTATCGAAAACATTTTTCAGAATTTTTTCAAATTTTTTTACCTAACCCAAAAAAAGTTATGGGTTTTTCAAAAAATTCCTTTTTTTCAAATGACCGTCACTTTTTCAAAAATTGACTTATCGGGACTTTTTCTTCAAAATTTTTGTTTCTAATGTCATTTAAAATTTTTTTTCTTGTTTTGTATAAAAAACTTTGACATTTTCCGCCAATTCTCTGAAGTTTTCAGAGTGGGATTGTTTCTTTTTCAATTGAAAAAAAATTTTTTAACTCAACTTATTTTTCATAACACTACTCTGATAATTTTTTAGAATGTACAGAGAACCTTAAAATTTGGAAAATAATAATAATAATAATAATAATTAAAAGTGGTAGTCATCGGCAAAATTTCAATTTTTTTCGAAAAAGTCAGAAAAAAATAGAAGATATCCCTGAATAATTTTTTTGTATTTTTTTTCGAAAACTACATTTAAAAACAAAGAAAATGAAAAAAAGTTATGATTTGG
>JBAGKK010049720.1:0-10120 GCA_037177015.1 Euceroptres primus
ATTTTACAAACTATTTGAAAGGTTATTAAATTTTGAAGTTTTATAACAAGTGAACAACCTTAAAAATATGTTTCCAAAGGGTTTGATCCATTTAATTAATATATTCAATTTATTTGAAATCCCTTCGAAAACGTCATTTTTGTGACTATTTTCTATTAAGGTCAAGCAACAAGAATTATTGCTATTTTTTTAATTATTACATTATGGTAAGGATATTTTTTTTATTAGAATTTTAACGTCGTATCAACTACATAGTCAGTAGCGACGACTTTAATTAATAATTTGTTCAGTTTTGTCCTTTTTCCTACTATTTAATCTCAAAATTTAAAATTATTAAAAGTGAATTCAGGATATTTATCTTTGGGAAATTCTCGATTAAAATGGAAAGATTTAGCATCTGACAGACAAAGCTAGTGTCCTCATAATAAATCAGCAGTTGTTTCTAGTTTTCTCTCGAGTATTTTTTTTCCCTCTGTCTCTTCACAGCCTGGGCTGGAAGGGCACAAGGGGAAAATTGATGGCGTTCATACTTCACTGAGTGCGGAGGTTTTTTTTTCTCACCCATGGACTCGCGTAATCCATGGACTTATTGCCTTAGAATCTAAACGGACGTTATCTTTAGCGGTGTGACAATGGCAAAAGATTCTCACTGGACAAAAAGGTCCCGCACTCGACATTCATCAACAGCTAAAGGAAACGCTTAAAAACTAGAGCCGCTAATTAGCTGGCATTAATTAAGTCGAGATGCGAGCAAATCTCGAAGGACAAGAAAAAATGGCGATTATTATCGTCCCGGTTAATTACAACGTTCGATAACTAACTGGAAAAAAATTACCTTTTCAAATTCTCGATTAACAAAAGTTTCTGCATGAAACTCGCAGGAATTTTCTTTAAAAAAAAGCAACACAAAATATTTGAAACAAATTATCAGTTGAAAAGCAAAACTGGTTTTTTTCTATTTTAATTAAGAAATTAAATAAGGAGAGCAAACTCTTTCTTTATTTATAGAAATTTCTGTTAAGCCTATGGATTTTTTACCAGATTTCTGATTTTTCTTACAATTTGTTTATCCAACAGATATTTCTGATGACTTTATGGAAAAGTATGTAAAATCCGTAGGCTTAACAGAAATTTCTGTAAGTATAATAGAAATAATCAGCTGTTCCTATTTGAACAAATGACTTCTGTTAATTTACATTCAGTTTTTAAATTCAAAATTTTTTTTAATCAAAAATATAATTGCATTGCTATGTCAAAAAAGATATTTGTTTAATTCAAACAAATATTATTTGAATTTAAAAAGAAGTCGTTTGATTCAAACAAAGTCTTCTCTGATCAAACAAGTGTTTACCATAATATAAACAAATTTACTTATCGAATCAAGAAAAAGAGGTTCAAAACGATCTTTTAAACCTGAAAATAAGTTTTCTCTGAGTGTAATAGATTTTTTTCTCTGGACACTAGAATATTTCTAATAACCTTTTTTAAAATGTATTTTAAAATTGAAAAATCCATTGCACAGATCTATGCAATGCATTTTTCACTGGAAAGTTATATGTGCTATTCTCTATTTTTTTATTTTCACTTTTTATTCTGTACCTTCTCATTAAAATGCCTTTTTCCGCTTACTCAAAGACTTATACTTTAGAGTAAAAATTGCGCGAACATATAATTATGACTGAAATGTTTCTTGCGTGATTCGCAAAGTTCTTTAATTTAACCTTCAGGGAACTGGTTCATAATTTCACACCTCTAAAATCTGAGGATTGATTATTAAAATTTGGGTAGTAAGAACTGTTATTAATTTTAAAAAAAATTTATTTGATTAAAGATTCGTCTCAATGAAATCAATTTCATTTTATAATTATTACTTTATCTATACAGATTATTAATTTATCTACTTTATTAATTATTGTCCACGGATTATTAATTACAGGAATAAATTATTTTTGAAATTCGTTAATTGAATAAAGTACACATAACTATTATTCTTAAAGTCAAAAAAAAGTTTAAATTACTCTAAAGGAGTTTAACTAATTAAAGAAAGTAGAATAAAAAGTCAGTTTCTGAAGAAGCTGATAAGTTTGCTCATTGCGAACCAATTATTTTTCACAGTTCAAGAGAGCGAGCTCGAGAGTAAAAGTGAGGGGTGATTCTGTCTGGTTTGCCCCACGGCATGATGGTACAAATTGCGCCCTGCGAACCACGTCAAATCGCATCAGAGGGCTCCCCTCGAATGAATCCGCCCCTGACCTATTTCGCTGTGTAAATTTCGTCCAAAAATTCCATCAGTCGACATTTTCCGTCACCCTGCGGACATTATTCGACGAAATTATCCCTTCTTTTCTTTTCAGGATATAAAAATTTTCAGACAAACAGGGAACGGTTACTCAATAGGGCTCCAAATCAGGAAGTATCAAAATAATCCAAAAAATTTATTAATTTCATCTCAAACATACTTTTATCAAAAAAAAATGAATACGTTTCCCATGTATTTTCAATTCTTAAAAAAATTGATCTGCAATACTTTGATATTCTGAATATACTTCGCAATATAACACTAAAGCTATCGAAGTTTTGCGTTAAAAACCTCAAGATTAAGAGATTTTATTAAATTTTGTATTAAATTTTAGAAATACTTCTACAGTGAGTAGGAAATTGTAAAAATAGTGAATTTTTTTCGACAATTTTGAATAACTTGTTGCATTTATTTACCTCAGCATCAAGTACCACGTGAATATTTTAGAGAAGAGATTTAACAGTAATATTTAAAGTAAAATTTTCAACCCTTAGTACAGAGACTGAAAAGCCCTCGAGCACTTCATCTTGCAACTCTGAAACAAAGTGTACCACCAGACTGTGGCTTACCACTGTAACTCTCGTTGAATGTATACCAAAATCAAGATGGCTGTTTCGATGTGACGTTCATTTGATCTTGATTCTTTTGATTTATCGGATTTATGCTCGAATGAATCAGAACAATCGTTTGACATTAATTTTATCCCATCAAATACATTGACGATGCAAGTACTCGATTATACTCTTTGAATCGGAATTCGTGAAAAGTGAGCCACTAATTTACTTTAATGAAAATTTCTACTAATTATTAATTTTATTTCACCGTTTTTTAAAATAGTTTTCAATTTTTCATTAAAGTTTTAGTAAAAAATAACTAATAATTAGTTGAAATTTTCACTAAAGTAAATTAATGGTTCATTTTTCACTAATTCAGATTTAGAGAGTAAGAATTGTTTGTTGCAGAGAGTAAGAAAGTATTGTTACAAGAATTTGTGAAATCAAAGCCAATTAATCTGCTAAAAATTTTCTTTAACGAATTGTAGTATATTAAATAAGTCGAAATTTGTGAGATACATTTATCAAATAATAAATAATAATAAATGTGATAAAAATAATAACAAACTAGTTGTAAATTCAATTTTGGGGGATTTTCCTCTTTTGTTTATATATTTCATTCTATATTTCTCATTTCATTCTCATAATAATCAATTATTGAAGCAGAGGAAACAAAATATCTAATCAGTAGAATGTCCCGATTTTCATCAGACTTCGTCAGACGATTCCTTTTAAGAAAATTTGGTTTATGAAACTTAGAAGAGGAGTAATAATTGACAAAGGAAAAGAGAATGTATAAAATAAATAGTTTAGCCAATGTTTGGTCAGACATTCAGTATTATAAATTAATTTTCTCAGACAATGTCCTTAAAGGGAGCTTCTAAAGGACAAAAATGATTCCACAATAACTTGAAAACCGAAAAATATGTCTAAAATATAAGTAAATCTAAAATAATGAAAAATCAGTAGTACAAGCCGTAGATAATATTCAACTAAATTCATGTATAAAAACAGGAATTACTCCCAGGCAATATTGAAACAGAGGAAATAAAATGTCTAATCAGTAGAATATCCCAATTTCGATCAGACTTAGTCAAACGATTCCTTTTAGGAAAGTTTAGTTTATAAAAATTAGAAGGGGAGTAATAATTGACGCAGGGAAAGAGAATATATAAAATAAGTAGTTTAACTCATTTTTGGTCAAACAATCAGTATTATAAATGCGTTTTGTCATTTAATTCTTCTAAAGAGAACTTCTAAAAATCAGTAATATAAGCCGTTTTTAACCAGACATCAGATCAAGTTGATAATATTTAAATAAAGTCTTAAAGGGGCTTCTTAAAAATCAGTAGTACAAGCCGTTTTTAGTCAAATATCAGACTAAGTTGATGATATTTAAATAAAGTCCTGTATAAAAACAAAAATTACTCCAATGTGATATTGAAACAGAGAAAATAAAATGTCAAATCAGTAGAATATCCCGATTACATAATAATTAAACTCCTATATAAAAACAGAAATTACTCCTAGGCAAATATTGAAACATTGCAAATAAAATGTCTAATCAGTGGAATATTCCAATTTTGATCAGGAAAACAATATTAAAGGCACTTTTTGTATAAAATTAGTGGTTTTGCTTACTTATATGTGTAAATAATACCTAAAGAAAGAAATCTAAAAGTAAAAATATTAAAACCTTTCAAATTGGATTTTCTCGTAATTCAAATGCTTTCAAAGATTTTGAATTTTATTTTCTGTTTTGATTGTAGAGTACAGGTCCTTTTTTTCAAAACACTTCGCTACAGCTGAAACTGCAAAATTCGAACGAGTTTATGAGAAGTAGTAAACTGGCTTCAAATTCAATTCCGAAGTAAGCTTTCGCCACCTGAAAACTTAGAGAGGCCAGCACCGTAACCATCAAAGTTTGGTCGAAGACTAGCTCGAAATGGTTCACGATGGACCAACTTTACTTCCTATTTTAAGACATAGCTATTGGATATTTGAGTATCAAACTTTGTTATGTATTTCAAAAAAAACTATCATTCCAGAAAGAAAAAAAGAAGAAAATAACGTCTTGATGCATACACAAAGTTTATTCTCTTTATATTCTTGTATAAAATATAAAAATTTGTCACATCTGTTAGGCCATTGAAATTTAGAAATTAGGAACTATAAATTTTGTTTCAATTGTTCCCTAAAAGATCCTTTACAGTTTTATTTGGTACATTTTTATTAAAATTTGTAATTTGGCATATTGTTCGATTTGCAAAATCATTAACTGTATAGTTTCTAAATAAAATAATTTTAATCAAAACTTCCCTTCGATGTAGAAGATCTTTTAAGGTACAAAATGAGCTGTTGATAAGTGAAATTAAATTAAAGTTACGACTTTTGTCTAAGGCAAACAATGACACAAAAATATCAAAATAACTATTTTTAAGTAAACAATTATGACCCAAACTATTTTTTTCTAAACTACGCTTAGGTTTCTTTTTCAAATTTCGTTAAAAGTAATGTTGGGTTTATTCTTATTGATTAAAATCCGATCATTTTTAAAGAGCGTCAACTTAAAAAACTGCATAAAACTTTGACTTACAATAATTTATGTTCCCAATTTTTTTCCTGGTAAAGTATACATTTTTTTCTTAGTAAATTTATTAGGTAACATTACTGATATATTTTAAGATGATAATTAATTATTCTCTTCAAGAACATCCCTAGCCCTGATGAGCCTCCTTCGGGTTAAATACGCCCTTACTATTTTTTTTTTTGTTAAAGTAACTTGACTTCTGGTTGTTTTAACCAGAATTTCAGTTTACTTTATCCAGGATTCTAGTTACTTTAATCAGAAAAACTAGTAAAGATTTTTTTAAACTTTTTTTTTTAAACCAGCAAACTACAATTTCGCTAACTTTTCTTGCGTGAACTTCAAGGAATATTTTTTTTTGTGGGGATGGTTTAAAAAGATAATAATGGTCTGTATGTTTTTTTACAATAACCTGCATGATTAACTTAATTTTCTCTTCCAATGCCAAGCAGTGTAAAATATCAGGAATTTAAGTTGTAATTTAAATTATAATTAAATGATAATTTAAATCGAAAGGTATCTGAATGGTACCTTAATAATAACAGTTTTATAACTAGCGACAACCTGATACTATTTGTAAAAACCTTTATTTTTTGCAAATTGATATTTGTTCTTGTGAAATTACGCACGGGAAGATATTTAAAAATATATTCTGTAACTTTAAGATAAGGTTTAATTCAAATCGATTGATAAGATGTTATATAGCACACTTTCAAAGTCAAAATTTCACAAATTTGTATTTGAATATAATCTTAATGAAAGGTTAAGGTTTTAAAAAGTACACTTTCAGCCAGAAGTTAAAAAGTTTCTGATTATGAACACTGAATTACATCGTAAAGATTAGAAATTGATTGAATTTGTCCCATTAAAATTCGTAATAATAATTTTACAGCAGTTTTATAATAAGCGACAACCTGGTCATTTTTCAAAAAACATTGTATTTATCAAAAGCAGTATTTGTTGTTATGGATATATATATATATATATATATAATAAAAATTTTGTAAATATGTTGCCAATAGGTCCCATCATTTACCGTTAATCAATGACGATCAACCATTTTTACCGGGTGCGACCCTTTTCAATTTTTTTCAAACTAAAAATTTCCCCCCTACTAGTTCGCTCCGGAACACGGGAATGGTGTTAAAAGATAGAGTAAAGGCCGAAGTATCACCCCCACAAGAAACTTATAATCAACAATTTTGACTTTGACTCACAAAAACGCTAAGATAAAATAAAATCCTAGAATAAAGTCGAAAATGCGGTCCCTTTTCTTTTGGGCGTACACAAATTAAGATAAATTTTACTAAATATAATTCAAACCATTTTAAGGTACAACAATTTTAAGTTTTCTTTTTTATTGTGTGCATAAACCATTATCATTTCTAAAAATCCTGTGTTCTTTTCACAACTTTCATCTCACTTTCATTTCAATTACCAAGAACCAAGGAAAGTTAATTTGGCGAATGTATTCAAAGCGAGACGGTTATTGCTGCCGTTAAAAGAAAGAAATAGTTCCGCGAAATTGGTCCGTCGAGGGTTTCGCCTCGTGACTGAGAAGTGACGAGGTCGAAATGATCGGAGGGTAGTTCTGTCCGTTAAAATGAATTTTCGTCAGGAAAACCGTCTTGCCGCGCATGGCATTATGGCTGTAAAGTCGGCGCTTCGAGTTTTACGAGCGTGAGATCAAATTAAACTTCCGTTATGAACGGTCCGGAGTGTTGAACGTCGAAAGGGGGGGTTAAATTGGAGGGGGTGATTTGGTAGCATGGACCCTCTTGAAAATTAATATCACGAGTTTCGGGTCCAGCACGGGGTGGGCGCTAAGCAGGAATTCATTAGAAGGCAAATTATCGTGGCGTACGAGGATCGTGGCACGAATTCATACCGCAAATTGAACACCACTCGGTAATGTGAACCTCCGAGATCCTAGCTCGATGCTGGATCTGGATGCGATATGGAAATCAAATGAACAATGGCACGATATAATCCGGCCGATAACCCAGGTAGAAAAGTTCTATAGAATTTAAGTAGAATGGATTCTATATAATTCTGACAAAAATGCTTGTCTGAATTCTATACCGATAATCCAGAAAGTATCCTGGCATGAATTCTAGACCAAATTCTGTACAATCCTTCACATGAATTCTAGTCCTAATTTTATAGAATTCTCACGAAAATTCTGCGTGAAGAAATTTTATGGAATTTAAGTAGAATTTATTCTACATAATCCAGATATGAATTCTAGTTTGAATTTTATACGATCCTGACATGAATTCAAGTTTGAATGCTGTACAATCCTGGCATGAATTCTAGACCTAATTCTATAGAATCCTTCACATGAATTCTAGTCTAGTACAATCCTGACATGAATTCTAGTCCAAATTCCATGCAATCCTTTACATGAATTTTAGTCCTAGTTCTATAGAATTCCCACGAGAATTCTGCGTGGAAAAATTCTTTGGAACTGAAGTAGAATGGATTCTACATAACTTGGGCATGAATTCTAGTCTGAATTCTATGTAATCCTGACATGAATTCTAGTTCAAATTCTATACAATCCTGACATGAATAACTTTAGTCAAAATTCCATACAATTCTAGTAAATTCTAGTCCAAATTACATACAGTACTGATGAAAATTCTGTCCAGGTGGAAAAATTCATAGAATTTAAATAGAATGGATTCTACAAAGTCCTGATGTGAATTCTAAAAATCCTGATATGTATAATTCTAGTACAATTTCTATACAATTTTAATACGAATTCTAAACCTAATTCTATAGAATTCTGATAGGAATTATGCGTGTAAAAATTCTATGGATTTTAAGATTCTCATTTAAGTAGAATAGATTCTACATAATCCTGACATTAATTCCAGTCTTCGTTCTATACAATCCTGACATGAATTCTAGTCTTAATACCATAGAATTCTGAAAAACATTCTAGTCCAAATTCTATAGAATTCTGACCATAATTCTGTCTAGGTGAAAAAATTCCATAGAACTTAATCAGAATGGATTCTACATAATCCTGACATGAAATCTAGTTTGAATTCTATACAACCTTGTCTGAATTCTATGCAATCCTGACATGAATTCTAGTCCAAATTCTATGCAATCCTTTAGATTAATTTTAGTCCAAATTCTATAAATCCTGACACAAATAATTCTAGACGAAATTCTATACAATTCTAACATAAATTCTAGTCAAAATTCTATAGAATTCTAATGAGAATTTTGCCCAGGTGGAAAAATTCTATAGAATTTAAATAGAATGGATTCTACATAATCCTGATATGAATTTTATTCTTGTTTGTATACAATCCTGACATGAATTCTAGTCCTAATTCTATAGAATTCTGAAAAAGATTCTAGTCCTAATTCTATAGAATTGTGTGTGGAAAAATTCCTTAGAATTTAAGTAGAATTCCAGATGGAAAAATTCTATAGAATTTATGTAGAATGCATTCCATAGAATCCTCACGAGAATTCTAGTCAAATTTCTATAAAGTCCTCACAAGAATTCTAGTTAAATTTCTATAGAATCCTTGCAAGAACTCAACAAACAGAAATTCTATATTAAATTCTCTAGAAAATGGACTATAACTCTTGTAGAATTCTTGTGAAGTCTCTGTAGTAATTTGAGTAGAATTTTCGTGAGGATACATAAATTCTATAGAATTTTTTCACCTGGGATGGATTCTACACAATTTTGACATGAATTGTATTGATGGTTGTATACAATCCTGATATGATTTCTAGTCTGAATTCTATTCAATCCTTACATGAATTCTAGTTCTAATTCTATACAATCTTTCACATGAATTCTAGTCCTAATTTTGTAGAATTCTGAAAGATATTCTGGTCTTAATTCTATAGAATTCTGCGTGAAAAAATACTATAGAATTTAAGTAAAATGGATTCTACATAATCCTGACATGAATTTTATTCTTGTTTGTATACAATGCTTACATGTTTTCTAGTCTGAATTCTATTCAATCCTGAAATGAATTCTAGTCCTAATTTTATAAAATTCTGAAAAAGATTCTAGTCCTAATTCTGTAGAATCACAGGTGAAAAAATTCTATAGAATTTATGTAGAATGCATTTCATAGAATCCTCGCAAGAATTTTAGTCAAATTTCTATAGAGTCCTTAAAAGAATTCTAGTTAAATTTCTATAGAATCCTTACAAGAAATTGACAACACAGAAATTCTATAATTAATTCGCAGAAATTGGACTAGAATTGTTGTAGAACTCTTGTAAAGTCTCTATAGCAATTTGAGTAGAATTTTTGTGAGGATACATAAATTCTATAGAATTTTTCCACTTAGGATGGATTATACATAATTCTGACATGAATTCTAATCTGAATTCTATACAATTATGACATGAATTCTAGTACAAATTCTATTTAAACCTTCACATGAATTCTAATCCTAATTCTATGGAATTTTAAAACATATTCTAGTCTTAATTCTGTAGAATTCTGATGGGAATTCTGCGTGGAAAAATTTTATAGAATTTTAGTAGAATGGATTCTAGATAATCATGTCATGAATTTTATTTTTGGTTAGTAAGAGACCACTGGGAAGGCCGAGAGTCAGGTGGAGGGATAATTTAAAAAAAGATTTGGTAGAACTAGGATATGATTATAATGAGTGGATGGATGATGCACAG
>JBAGKK010049731.1:0-10119 GCA_037177015.1 Euceroptres primus
GTCGAAAATTAAAAAAAGCTGTGTTTATTTAACCAAACGTTTCGACTCTCATGTGAGTCCTCTTCAGTGGTTTATTTTTAAAACGGAAATTACATGTGATACAAACTTATATATATATATATATATATATATATTAATTTTTAATTTAATTTTGTATTAATTAATATTATGTTTTGTAAAATTAATATATTATTAATTATTATTAATATTAATTTGTAAAATTAATATAATAATAGTTGTAAGAGGATATTTTTTCACAGAACAATTTTAGATTATTTCAAATAATTATAAGAACATTAATATAATAATTATTTATAATAATAATAAATTAATTAATTAAATAATATAATTTCTGTTCAATCCTACAGAGTTAAATACTACACAGTTAAATTCTACACAGATTAATTTATATGTATATATACATTTACATATGTGACGTGCGCCGAAGAAAAGGGGCTTACTCTGAAAAGAGATTTTTCAGGGCGAGCGGTCGAAGTCGACCCGATAGATGCGACTTTTAGGGGAGAGGGTACCTAACAACTCAATTATTAGCAATAATAACACTCAAAAAATTGTTTCGATGATTTCATTAAGAAGAGCAACTCAAAAACTATCGAAAATTGTAAAAACCTCGATTTCGATTTTTTTAGAGTAAGCTCCCTTTCTTCGGCGCACGTCACATATATATATCCATGTATTATAAAAAGATATCGCCTATGTCGCCGCTGATTCAAAATTTCCGAATAACGTTGTATATCCATATGAGCTTATAAGTTTATAACCAGCTCAGATTATAACTCATATGAGCCCTAATATAAGCTCATATGAGATCTAATATGAGCTCGTAAGAGATCTAATATGAGTTCATATGGCCTATAATATAAGCGTAAACGAGCCCTAATAAAAGGACATATGAACTCTAATATAAGGTCATATGAGCCCTAATATAAGCTCTAGTATAAGTTCTAATTAGGGGTGTGTAAAATTAAAAAAAAAAAAACGAAACCGACGGGCTGGGTCGGATTGTTTTTTAGATGGGATCGAGTCGGGTTGTTGGGTTGACTAGATAACCCGACCCGACCCAAGAGTTCAGTTTAAAAATTTCCAGAAATTTCCGGAAATTTCTGGTCGAGTAAACTTTCGGTTTACTCGATCACCCGATAACCCGACAACCCGAACCGAATGATTTTAGATCCTATTTAGATCCCAGATATTAGATCCCATATGAGCTTATATTAGGGCTTATATTGGAGCTGATATGAGTTTATATTAGAGATCATATGAGCTTATGTTATAGCTCATATGAGCTCATATTAGATCTCATATGAGGTCATATTTTAGCTCACGTGAGCTTATATTAGAGCTCAAATGAGTTCTAACATAAACTCATTTATGAGCCTACGTGATGTTTAATATCAAGTCTAATATGAGCTCTAGGGTAAGCTATAATATAGTCTCATATAAGCTCATATGAGCTCTAACATAAGCTCATGTGAGCTTAAATCAAGTGATGCATGCAGGGCATGAATAATTGATAATATGACTTACTTATTTTTTATAATAAAATTAAGTTAACAAATGTGCAACTTTAGTGTTTGACGGCAGAATTGTATATTACGTTACTAGGAAAGAAAGGCAAGGATTTCAACTAGTGTGAGTTTAGCTGACCGAGCAAGGCGAGGGCAGATATCACACGAGTTGACATCGTTGCTTTTCCCTAAGGAAATATTTAAAGCGAACTTACTCATAAACTAATAATTCGAATAGATTTTCTATAATAGACAGCCATAAAGGAAATAACGGCGGATGGCTGTCTGGTATGGAAAATCCATTCGAATTATTAGTTTAAGAGCAAGTTCGCTTTAAAGAAATTGTGACATTGCACTCTGATACCTGCCCCTAAGTCACGTATGCAATTTTTTATAACACCTAAATTGAAAATTCGACTCGATGCCTGTACAGCGAGGCGAAAGTAGCAGTTTCAACCGCAGGGTTAGAAGTAAAAAACAGCTGACAAAAACTGCAATTCGTGATGTGACTCCGTCGCTAAATAGTTTTTGTCGCCTATTTTTTACTTTCAGCCTTAGGGTTGAAACTGCTACTTTCGCTCCGCTGTACAGGCATCGAAAATCGAATTTTCAATATAGGTGTTATGAAAAACATTTGCTTTTTCTCTTAAAGTACAACAAATACACTGAAGTGTGACATTAATATTCAAGCCTTAAGTCATTGTTAATAATTATTATTGTTATAAACAATTTTTAAAAACAAATTAATAAAATCCATATTTTTTAACAATTATATGTATACCATTCAACTCGTTTGTTCCATATAATGTTTATAATAATGTGTGATTTTAAAAACCTACCAATATATAACATTTATCAATGTTATAAACAAATAAAACAAATAAATTCAAAATTTCGGCTTTTTCTTCGTAGAAAAAATTTCTGTTTTCAGCTAATATAGTTTACAATACATCAAAAAAGGTGTCAGATTATAAATTATTAAATCAATCAACAATTTCTATTGTTATAATCAAATTAAATAAACAAAAGCCATTAGCTGCACTTTAGTCAAGAAAATGATTTTTATACAAAATATCTGATTTAACATGTATGAAAGAATGTATCGAACTATAAATTTTTGTAGTTTATTAATATCTCTTATTATTATAAGCAAATAAGATAAACAAAAATGAAAATTTGGTTGACATCCGTAAGAAAAATTCTTTTATACCACTCTAACCTCAAAATCTCAACTTTGACATGATTTTTCGGCTCTCGTGATATAAAATACTGTTCGATACTTATGTGAAAGGTGATTTTTAGCGCACTTGACTTTTCTCACTCGCTTCGCTCGTGCGAAAAACGTCTCGTGCGCTAAGTAATCACCTTTCACACACGTATCGAATTTGGTTTAAAATATCTTACGAAAGGTATTCGTTTATAAGTCAGCATTACAAATTACCAATTAATATTGTTATAAACAAATTAAATAAACAGGAAAAAACACTTTCGTGTAGAATATTATTTTTTATAGCATATTTTATTTAAAATGCAAATGTGTTCGAAAAAATAATATTTTACACGAAAGTGTCACATATGTGTTCTCCATTATTTAATTGGTCTATTACAATAGTAAATGTTAATTTGTGATACTGACCTATAAGCGCATACCTTCCTTAAAGTATTTTAAGCCAGATTAGATAAAAAAAGAATTTGTTAATTTTTTACAAACATTGTTTACACCAATAATAATTATTAATATTTACTTAAGTTTTGGGTCTTACTGTGATACTTCTGTTAATTTGTTATACTTTTAGAGAAGAAACAAATTTTTTTTACGGTTAAATACCAAACTTGCATATTTGTTAAGTTAATTTGTTTATAAAAAATAAGGAAGTCATACTACAAAATATTTATGTTCTGAATGCATCACGGCATTGATTTAATTCAATTGGCAGGGTTTGCAAGTTGTTGGTTCAGAGAAAAAAAATGTTTTTTTAAAAAACAACATTTTTTATCAATCTTACGTTTAAAAAGTTAATACCAACAGTAATAAATTCAAAAATCAAAAATAAGTTCAAAAATCGAAAATAAATAAAATTATTAGAAATATTACACTCAAATATTTATTTCCGTGTAGCATTCCTACAACTTTGGATGCGAAAAAAATATTGCACTGCAACATTCCAACAA
The DNA here is from genome assembly GCA_037177015.1 of Euceroptres primus. Classification (NCBI taxonomy): domain Eukaryota; kingdom Metazoa; phylum Arthropoda; class Insecta; order Hymenoptera; family Figitidae; genus Euceroptres; species Euceroptres primus. The sequence goes on from JBAGKK010049731.1 coordinate 3,702, forward strand.
GTTCCAATGCAAATATATACATTACATTATAATATTTTGTTAATATTTCCGTGAAACAACCTAGCAACTTTAAAAATCATAAAAAGTATCTTACACGAACACACCCACACACACACACACACACACAGAGAGAGAGAGAGAGAGAGAGAGAGAGAGAGGGGGGGGAGACGCGCGCGTAAATATTACAACAATATTTCCGTGGAATCTTCCAAGTTGCGGACATTTCTTAATTGCAGCCACATTAGTGCAATATTACATGAAATATTCCCAGTCTTGCAGAGCAATATTCCTGCAATATTCAGGGAATATTGCGTGCTATAGAGGAAGATAATACCCTTGTTTTTAATGTACAAAAAATTCGTTGAAACGATTGTTTAAAGATGATCGAAAATAGGTATTATTAATGAGATTTTCAAAAATTTTTTGGGGAATTGATAATTTGTTGAATTGTATGCGAGAAAAGTGTTTGGCAGAATGCCGCCCATTGATCGTTGGAAGGGACTGTCTGCCGAAGGAACATAGTGAGGTACTTTGAGTTTACAATTGCAACGCGCCAGGTTAATTGCTCACGCAGTTTTGCACGTAAACGCACGCGCGTTCGAACACGATTTTATAAACGCACGAATGCGTTTGTGCACGCGAGGTGAGGCAAAAGTGTTATCTGAGATTTGCCAGAGAATAATTTGCGATAAGCCGCGACATTAAAATAGCGTCCTAATGACACGTGACCATTCTATTGACTATGTCAAAATCGTATTACACTGAGTGCACTTTTATGCTGTTAATATTTCAAGAACATGCTGACTTTATAGAAAAATCATTCATTTTTTCCAAAAATCAGGAAACTTTATTTCATTTATTTATGTCTACATTATTATTGCTAATATCTGCGTAAATTGAAATAAATTATCTGTGAACGGCCAAATTAACATGCACTCGTATAATTTATGTTCACCATAAAATATTTAATTACTAACGATGTGGAGCTAACGTTAAAACACAAAAATGTTTAATATTGTTGATACGAGACATTAGAATAAAATACGTTAAAACTAAAACTCTTTTAGCTTTTTTAAAACACTTTTTTTATCAGCAAATACATATTTTTGAAAATTCTAAATGTTTTCGTTCCAAGTTCATCCTTCGACACATCCTAGGGAAAAAATTTGACAATCCTCATACATTCATGACATTTTACAGAGATTTATCTTTCAAAATAATCCCAAGAATATTAGAAATCTTTCATTAAAAAAAAACATTGAAGTTTCACTATTTGTTCAATATCTTCTTACTGAAATAATGAAATGACTTCGGATTTGTTTGTTGTACTCAGATGATTTCCTTAAAAGTTTCCATCAGGATTCTGGAACAAATTGATTATTTCAATCAATGTTTTATTAATGGGAGTCAATTTTCATTGGTCGGATGGTAAATAGCAGGCTTTGAAAATAAATAAAACATTAAATAAGACAAGGCACGTGCCTTTATAATTCTAAGTCCGTTTACACCTGAATGGGTCCAAGACGCAGAAACATTCCTTGTCCTTATTACGAAGGCACAAATTGTTACTCAATTTACCTTATATTTTGATTTAAACCCTACACGTGTATTCGAGCGCGAGAAGGTTCCGCAAACGATTTTATGTAACTTAAATATCTCTTATTCACACTGCGATTTATAAATTCGCAAAACTCACAAATTGAATTTGTGAATAGGCAATTTTCTATTCAATTTTTCAAGGATGAATAATTATTCTGTATAAAATTTTGACGTCAGCTTTTGCATGTATTAACTATTTATAGGAACAACCGATCATGCAGCATTAATTGGCAAAATCTCTGTTATTATAATTTCTTATGCAAAGAAAACGATATAATTCTTCGATTTACAAAAATATAATATAATATAATATTATATTAAATTTTTTATCAGATTCTGGTATACACAAGTTGCTGTCTAAATTCAAATTAGTGAAAAGTGAGCCACTAATGTGCTTTAGTGAAAATTTCGACTAATTATTTATTAATTGCAGTTCACTATTTCTTTTAGTAGTTTTCTACATGTCCCTAAACTTTTAGTAAAAAATTATTAATTGTAGCAATTTTCACGAAAGTAAATTAGTGGCTCACTTTTCACTACTTTAGGTTTAGAGAGTGCCAACTAATAATTATTTACCTAATATATTTAGTAACATAACTTACACTGATAAAAGAAACTAGCTAAAATTTCCCATTTAAATAGTTAAGATACACTCTGAACCCATTTTTCCTGGAATTTAGTAAATTTTACCATTTCACATTCAAAGAAAATCGTGAACGCAGCTATTTTCGTTGGACAAGTTACAATCTGAAATGGTAAAATTTACTGCTCTTTAAATCTAAATCAGCCAAAATTTTTGCTGATTTCATTCAGTGACTCATGTCTCATTGACTGTTCAGTGAATTTTGACTAAATTTCAGTCAATTTCACTGAAATTCCGTCAAAATTCACTAATGAATTAGCTAGAAATGGGTCACTGAATGAAATCAGTGAAAACTTTGACTGATTCAAATTTAGAGAGTAAATTCCAGGAAAAATACGTTCAGAGTTCATTTTAACTATAAATGGGTAATTTTAGCTATTTTCTTTTCTCATTTTTAATTTTTAATTTTTATTTAATTAATTATTTAATTATTAATTAATTAATTATTTAATTTAATTAATAATTTAATTATTAATTAATAATTTAATTTAATTAATTAATTTCATTAATTAATTTAATTAATTTTTAATAATTTCATTTTCATTTCTATTTTCTAATTAATTAATATTATCATTTATTAACTTAGGGGGCATTCTAATGCGTGAAATAATGTTTGAAACTACAAATTCTTCCATTATACACGTAGGGAATATTTCTCACTAGTTTTTATTATGTTAAAGAATAATAATATTTCTGCCTTTAACAAGAAACATTTCCAATTTTAAGAAAACATTTACTGGAATATTTTCTACTAATTTTCAAAGAAGGCTTCTGAAGACAAAATTGACTTATCAATTTTATCATTGTCTTATGAAATATATTTTTCCTAGTTTCCCTTTTCCCTGTAGATAGAATATATATTCTGAGAGGACATCCTGCAAATACAATGTGTTGTTATCATAATAGTGCAAAGCTTGGAAATGACAGGGTCAAGCCTTCCGGGTCTAATAATCCATTGAATGCATATCTGTTCATGGGCGCTTGAAATAGCAAAAGGGATGGTGGTTAATTTTGCGGTGGTTCTCTCACTGTGGGGACTTCCGGTGGCAAAGGATGGGGGAGAATAGATTCGATAACGCAAACATCCTTTAACGGTTCACTTCCCTCTTGTTCTCTAATTTAATAAACACTTTTACTTAAACCTTTTATTTAATTCCACAATATCATATTACTAATTTATCACGAAAAAATGTAACAAACTGTTTAAACATGTATAGCATTAAGATTTTTTAAATCCTTGGAGTGTTGGAATTGAAACAAATGAAAATAAAGCAAAACATATTTAATTTAAGAATATTTTAAATTATTTAATTGTAAAGCTTGTTTATTGGAATTAAATTTACATGTCTAAAGTTATTCGACAGTGCAGATAAAACATGTTGATCTAACTCGAGTGCACGCATTGTTATTAGGGATCTCCTCTCCAGAACAGACGCGAGAAATGCATCGGTGAATCGAGAATTGATATTGATAAGCAGTAGGTTCGTTTTAGGTTGAATCCTTTATGTATCATAGCCATATCTTTCTCTCTGTTGCACAGTCGTGACAGAAATGCCGATTGTCCTTATTGAGTGACGGATAAACTCCTCCTTTTTACCTTTTGTTTGGACTTGATACAGCTTGAAGGACGAGCTTCTCATTTCCTCTCTTGAATCGTGCTTCAGCATTCATGTAAAACTACACGGAAAAAATTTGTCTTGTAAAAAATGTAGAAATAGTCCTGGAATCTTGGACGGGTAAGAAAATCTTATAAATCTTGAATGACTTTTATTAAAAGATTTCCAACTTTTCAATACTACATGCAAACGAGTCTTGTAATTCTCGATAACAGTCTGGAGAAAAAGAGTCTGGCATTTAGTATAAAAAGTTTAAGCAGTTTTCTAAAAGCACTGAAGAGAGATGGTAAATGTTTTCAGTACCTTCTTGAAAATTTCAAATCTCTGAACGAAGCTAAGATTAAAGAAGGAGTTTTCACTGGTCCTGATATTAGAAGGCTTTTGAAGGACGATAATTTTGTGAAAACAATGACAGACCTTGAAAAAAAGCATGGAAGAATTTCAAGTAAGTGACCAAAAGGCTTCATAGGAAATGTGAAATAAAAAAAGTACAAGGTTCTTGTGACAAATATGTTGAACCACTTCAAGAATTTGGGGTGCAACATGAGCCTCAAGCTTCACTTTTTGCATTTCCACCTTGACCTCTTCTCTGACAATCTTGCGGAGACGTGAGTGAGGAGCAAGGTGACCGTTTTCATCAGGATATCAAAGAGATGGAACGAAGATATCAAGGAAGATGGAATGCAGCTATGCTAGTTGACTATTGCTGGTGTTTGAAAAAAGATGATACCAATGTCACTCACAAAATACGTTCCAATTCTCGAAGCTTCGAAGAGAAGAGGAAAAGATTCTACAAATCACTTTGAATGTTATTAGATGACATCACGGTAAATTCTTGCCTTAGTTAGCTGGATCATGCTTTATCTTGCCTTAGTTGGCCGGATTACTAAACTGTTCTGGCTTAGTTGGTCGGATTACTAGATTGCCTTGCCTTAGTTGGCCGGATCACTAAACTGTTTACTCCAATCTGCACATATTATTCTGCCCCTAGGGGACCCGTCTCTGGGCTTAAATAAACTCCAATACAATACTGTCTTGCCTTAGTTGGCTGTCTCATTGGTCTAATTTGCCTTATTTTGTTAAATCATGCTCTATCTCAACATACTATCCACCATATTGGATCATCTACCATTCAGAATTTCCAAATTTTGACTTCAGAGTCGTAATCAGCGACCCAAAAAACTCCTTGATAGTGATTGATAGTAAAATTATAACAAATTTTTCTTTCGGGCCACCATATTTGATCCGCCATTTCGAAAATCTAAATTCTGACGCCAAATTCGTGCTCAGCGACCCGAAAAACCCTTCGATAGATAGTTCTAAGGAAATCGTCTGATGAAACGTTTGGTGCTAAGGTACCTCAAAAAATGGAATTTGTTGATATAAAAAGTCCTACAGTTGTAAATATTTGACCATATCAGAAATCGTGTATGTGCATTTCCGTAGATTTTTTCATGAGGAATCCGAATCTGTTGGCAAAATTGACGAATATCATCGTGTTTCAAAGTTATTTTCATGTGAAAATGCCGAAAAACGGCCTTCTTTGCACTTTCAGCTTAGAATATCTCAAAATTCTGACGTACTAAACAAATTCTGCTGCCAGCTTCGGATTCAGCGCGAAAAATTATGTGAGAAAACACCTTCAAATCTCAGTGGGGAAAATCTTGTAGGCCTGTGTTATGTATAAATCTCTAAATTGAAAAATAGCGTGTTGGTATTACAGGAAGTCTCAGACAGTCCAGATCTATCTGCGCAGTCGACCGTCAGATGACAGTGCACAATAAAGATGGCTGCAGTATTAGGTCAAAGAAGACACATGTCTTCTAACCATCTAAACGGTCGCAACAACCGGAAGTGAAATCGTGAAACGTGATATTGTTTTGTTGATTCCATGAAGGATTAGAAGTGTATTTTGTAAGTACCAACTCACATTAAATGAGTAACCTTAGAATGTACGTAATGTTTCTACATTATACACCCACACATACACATACAGTGTGGACATATAGCTGCTTACATACATTGAATCACATGCAAATTTAAAAAGTGAAAACATTCTACAGGCGCAAAAACCCCTGTACAAGGACTTTTGCGTGCATCCGTGTACACTTAAATCCCGGTTTAAGATATCCCGGTTTAAGATATTCCTAGAATTTCGTTCGGTAGTATTCAGTAGTTGCACGGATCCGAGGTTAGAGAGGGTGGCACGGTCGTCGAGTAGTAGTCAAGCAGTACCGCAGCAACAGATCGAGCTGTATCAATTCGCCTTTTGCATTTATTTTTAAAAACACGTTGCAAAATTTTTTTTCATTCATTTTTCATCGTAATTTAAGAATTTTCATCGCTTATGGTAAAATATTTACATGAGTACATAATTCATATTATTCCAACTGAAAGTGGTTCGTATAGCCCTGACTGTTTGTATTCAGAGACGCTCAAGGACTACCCCAGTTTAAGACAAGTAATGCGCAAAACCCATCTTAAACCGGGATTCGAGTATATGTCTGGTAGCATTTTTCTCCATTTATGTAAGCCATTACGTGTCCACCCTATATATATA
>JBAGKK010049742.1:0-10118 GCA_037177015.1 Euceroptres primus
TGTAAAAATTTTAGAGTGGACCGTTGGAAATTTTCTGAGATATGATTTTTAATGTGTGAATGCGCGTGCACGATTCGAGGGTGGGCAGCGGCGGCAGCGCGGTGCGGGCGAAGTGCGGATTCGAGCGTGTTTTATTTTCTATACGTTTCACGTCTTGTACTATTGTTTGATGGGTTTGACAGGCAGCTAAGATGAATAACAGTCTACGAAATACAGGAAGAAATTTCAGAATACCACTTTCAATCAAAGAAATAGTCATGTATTTTTATTATAATTCTTATTTTCATCCAATACTTTTAAGGAACAAAAAATCATAATATTTTATTTTTTCACACTTTCTTCACACTTTTTTCGATAATATTTCTTTTTTCTTATGCGAACCTGACAAGGTGACAGTTTTGAAGTGGCGGAACGAGAATAGCTTTTGATTTTGAGTTGACAATCTCCAACTGGTTCAACGCAGTGTATTTTGTGAGTACCTGGTATGGTTTTACAATCATCGAAACGTTTTTTCAAAAAACCAGCTGCTTCAGCGTAAGATTGTTCGGATGCGTAGGCAACAGAGATATTAGATGATAATGAATCGCGTTGAGCCCATTCGTATAAATTAATACTTCGAGAACCCGTGAAGATTTTTAAATTTTTAATGCATTAAATGAAAGCTAAGATCTTAAGGATTATTCTTGGGAAATACAAAATTTTTAAATTATGTTTCCTAGCTCTGGCCAAGAACTGAAGTTGAGGTATAAAATTCTGTCAAAAGGTCATAACTTTAAACTTAAATATCTTGGAGAAAAAAAAATCGTTTTACGGCAAACAAAAATTTATTTTAAAGATAATAAATGGTCCTTTATGTTTACGTTGAATTTAATATACAAAAAATTTCTCTCTCCCGCGGTCAGAATTGGGGGACGTGGCCGTACTCGAACTCAGTCCCAAATTCAGTCCGGCGGCGCTCTCTCCTCCGTTTCTTCTTTCCCCCACCACTGGTGGCCCCTTCGTACTACTGTACGAGAAGGAGACAATGAACGCGCGTAAGTGAGAGAGAGGAAAGATGTCCGAAGGAGTCAAACCTCTCTCTCGCTCCAACTGTTACCCAACATTTTCCATTCACACTTACTTGCACTGAATATTTCTCTTCACATTGTAAAGGGAAATATGCTGTTTTTCAAATGGTCAATACATTCCAGGCTTAGGAATGGCAGCATTTATTATTATGCTGGCGTGTTTAAAGAATGTTGAAGAACATGTATTGTCGATCATACCTAACGATATCACTAAAAATTTTTTAAAAAAACTTATCAAGTGAAACAAGTGTTACAATAAGCTACATATTCCCCTAAAAATTCTTTAGGGAGCTATTTATTTCACTTCTAGTCATGTATTGAAAATAGATATTGTCAAATGAAATACATTCTTTAAAAAAGCTTGCTATTTTCCAGTAAATCATTGATTACCAAAACTATGCTGGTAAGAACTTGCGCGAAACTTTACGAACGAACTCGATTCTTGTCAAACTACCATTCTGGAAGGACATCATACTTTCGATAAGGAATTGTTCTTTTTCTAAAATTTCGCGCCTTCTTGCCCCTACACTTCTCATTTTTACGTTTGTGTCAATTTGCACACCCTTTAAAGCGTCAACGAAATGAAAAATGTTTGGCTTGGAAGTGTTAAACATAGCGTTCAATTTCGAATGATAAGATTCGCAACCGTTTGTTGTTCAAGTAGTTGTTGGAGAAAATTTAGCCCACATCTGAGGTGGATAATTTGAATCTTTCTTTTGTAAGTTTCTAAAATATAATCGCAAAAATTTTCCAACTCTTTCTTCTAATGGTTGGATAGCCATGATATCTTCAACAAAACAATCTTCTACATCGGATGGATCCAAAAACTCGAGACCAAAAAAGTCTTTCAGAAAATTACCTACTTCAGAGTTTTTATTCTTTTACTCTTTAGACAATCCGCGTTCCTGAATTTTTCTCCACCAACTCCGGACTAAATGAAATCGACAACCTTTTATAGCAATGGAATGTTTTAACATAAATCGAATAGCTGAATGTATAGCAGGTTCGAAATCAACATACACTATTTTAGGATTCAAATTCAAATTCAGTTTTTTACATTCAGCAGTTAAGTGAGCAAATGCTGTAGCATATGAATTTATATTTTTTCCAACAAGTAAAAAGGAAACGAAAGTTATATATAAATTTTGAGAAAGTCCGAGAATTGTAAAAACTTGACCGAATTGTTTTGGACAGCTGTAAAATGTCCCATCAACAAAAACGATGGAGAGCTGGCACAAAAAGGTTAAATTTAAAATAGTAGGAAACATGATAACATGTTTTTCTCTATCACTGACAAGCATAAAATTTTCGTTTCTGTTACTTTTTATTTTTACACTATCAAGAGCATCCTGAACATCACTCAAAATTTTTGGTAACTTTGGCTGTATAGATCTTCGAGCATAACCGATGTTATTCCGAATAAGAGTAACATCGGTTGTAGTTAAAGTTTCAATACCTTCATTAGCCAGCCCTCCACGAATAATTTTTGATGGCGGCATTTCAGATATTTCAGGTAAGTCTATTGCTTTCCTTTTTATACCATTGCGCAATTTTTGTCGATTTAAATCTTTTAAATTACTCCGTTCATGATTCTGCTCATGTGTACTTTCAATTATTTCTCTACTTTTTGTCAATTTAAGAAATAATTTATAGTTACTTTTAATACAAGCCCAGCGTTCTATTTTATTTTTCAAAAATTTATGAAAACGGAACTTGTAGCCATTATCAACGACCAAATCTCTGCCTCTCTCATTCACCATTGTCTGAATTTTACTTACGGATTCCATTGTTGACGGGATAAGTGGGATGCTAAATCGACTGACAACACTGACGCTGACAATACAAAAATCTACTCCCTAGCAATGACAATGACGTACTGGACACCTTGCCCCTTTCCCTCCCTTACTGAACGGGAGAGAAAGTCAGCCGAGTGAGAGAGGAGTCGAGGGAGAGTGATGTTGACTCAGCTCAGCTCCGGGGAGCCTTTTCACGGGGCTGAGTTCGAGTGCAGCCAGCTGATTTTTATCTTAAAATGTTTGGATGGATGTCCTTTTAAAGTTTTGACGTCCTTAAAGATGCACAATCTGTTAGATATTTCAGCAAAATTGAACTCAACAGATTTTTTTACAAAATATGAATGTTTAAAAAAGAGTGCCCCCGCCCCTCTGTCATTTTTGGATTCTGAAATCGAGAAAAAATGTTTTTTAATACTTTGAATTATCCAATTTGAGAATCTAATAGCAAAAACTCGATCGTGATTTTTTTTGCAACATCGCTTTGTCTTCCCTGAAAAACGTACATTGTTAATTAACAAATTCATATCTCATAAACAATTTGTCGTAGGATATTCGCTAAGAGCTCATTTTAAAGCTTATTTTATTCTCTGAAAACAAAGTCCTATACACTTTTTACCTATTTCTTAATTGAAACTAACAATCCAAGCAAACGTGCTGAAAAAATGTTGCAATTTTACGTTTTTTGTTATTAACGTCCATCCAAACATTTTAAGACAAAAATCAGCTTGCTTCCAATTTGTTCTAGCAGAAATCCTAATTTGACTGAACTGTAAGGTAAATATTTTTCCTAAAACTACTCTTTGAAACGAATAAATTCAGCCATTAAACATTGAAATCGGTTATAAATTACATTTTTTATGAAGGTTTGAAAAGAAACGCAAAATTCACGAAAAACTTAAATGTCAAAAAAAAGTTTCTCGGACAGTTTTAAATCGAAAAATCTAATACTTCGTTTTTACCGGTTTTTGAGCGCCAACTATTAGGAAAAAATCGCCAAATAAATCGCTCTCATGGTCATGCAGAATTTTTGCTTAAATTTATCAAAATCTTTGGAATGACCCATTTAAAATGTTTTGTAAATTGAGGGAAACGAATTTAGCTTTTTTAGTGTATTATTTTTAGCGTTTATGTAAATTTACTCTTATATAAATTCGTTGAGCTTTGCAAGATCTTATAACATTCTCATCAGAGAAGGTATTTTTAAAATAAATCTATTCCTTTTCCCTGACTTCCATGTTTTCTTTGACCTGCATAAAATTTGTTTATAGAGTAATTTTTGTTTATCTAACGCTTTTATGGACAATACAGGAACTTATGAAATCAGGTAAAATAAACACACTGTTGAATGTAATGATATTGAAAATAGAAATCTAAGAGCAATTTTGGGAAAAATAGTAAATCTGTAATTTTCGATTTTACATTAATTATTTCATATTTTCTTTCGCTTTTGAAAAAGATCGTTCTTTTAATTAAATCTTCATCATTGATGGTATATTGCAAATTGGTGGAACTATGATCTTCGCATTAATTACGATTAATAAGTTGTATCTTATGTGCCTAAATTTTAATAAAAATTTTTTTATTCACTCACTAGACTGAAAATAGAGGAAAGGAAGGACTATGTAACAACAAAAAAAAAAGGAAGTAGAGGACTCTTTTTCAAAATAGAGGGAATATAGAACCGACTGCGATCCCTATATTTAGTATTTGAAATAAGCAATTCGATACTATATATGTGACACGCTTCGAAGAAAGGGTCCTAAGCATCCAAATGTAAATTTTATGGAAGGAACAGAAGTGTCAATGAGCCGATAGGACTCGTCCGATGTTTCTTTCTCTCTTTACCACGCATACTGAGTTAGTTTCAGCGACCGTGAGATCCCCTCCCTTACCCAACCGACTACTTACGAACTTTGAGCCTAGCACAGTCACGGTATCGTGAATGTGTAGATAACAATAAAGAAGACTTGAACGTGCGTCAAAATGCAAATTTAACAAGTCTTATTTCATGAAAAATATTAATTATGGAACTTTTCTGACTTCACCAATTTAAAGAGCGAGTTTTAATTGACATAAAACGCTCATAATCAGAAAATCGATTATTGGATACTTAGGGCTCTTTCTTCGGAGCGCGTCACATATATGTATGTATAGAAAAAGTTATTTATTTATCACAAATTTGTATATTACCGGTATTTTATAAAAAGATTATTTAATACGCTACGACATATAATAGGGAAAATTAATCCCAGTTAGAGTCGGAACTTATTGTATAGATCGGCATCATCGCCGTTATCGCTATCGTCGTCGACATTTTCATCATGTTCATTGGACACCAAAGTGTCCGTAACCGAACAATGTCATCACATTCCTATCCCTAGTCTTTTGAATTCAAATATGCGCAGGTGTTAATAGTAGAATTCTTCCACATGGAAGTAACATAGATTGTTCTGAGAATTCTTTGTTGTGATGATTTCCAATAAGGCGGAATGAGGCTGGAATTGAAATTTTTTATTTTCTTTATGAATTTCCCTGAATTTTTTTTTGAAAATAACTTATGGAAACTTTGAAATCTTACTATATTGACACACTTGCACTTTTTAATACCGTAAATGAGTGAGGTGAACTCTTGTAACGTCTCCATTGTTTCGTCATTACTCATATCCAAGAAGTTTGTTAGTGGCGCGAAAGCATTCCGGAAATTGTCATTTCTTTCCAAAAATTTAAAGGGTGTTGCTTTTCCCTTCCTATTGAAAGCTGCTGTGTAATCACTGCCTGCGAAGGCGTGAAAAGTAGTCAGAGCTTGACACAAGTCTGGCACTAAATTTCTCGCTGATTCCGTACAGTTAACGTATTCTATTTTATTTTTTTTTTTCGAAGCGCTTGCCATCCATATTTCCGAGCTGGGGAATTTATGCATGTTGTCCAATAAAATTATGAGGACATCTGTATCAGAAGATTTAACCATGAATTTAGATTCCGGCTTAGACATGCTAACGTGATAAATAATTCTCTTATCTGCTTCCTCATGAAAACATTCGAATTCTTTTTACTCTCTTTTAATAACACTATTTCTAATGGATTCATAAGAAAAGCAACGCTCCTCTACTGTAAGAAACACTGTCTTAACACCCAGTATTGGCGCCAATGAATGACTTCCCCAGAGTTTGGATAGAAATAGCACGACAACTTCTTTAAATTTACGGTTTTTTAAACTTTTAATAAAATCGGTCGGTCTGGTCTGTTTTGGTCCAGCAATAGAGTACGTACGTCTTTTTCATCACGGTTTTGGTGTTCACAGTCTTTTATAAAGGAAGGATAATATCTGTCGATAACGAAATGAATTTCTGACGATTTTGGTTTTTCAGATTTTTATTAAGATTGTTTCTGAAATTTTCTCGAATGTTTGCGAGACATGCGCACCCAAGAGATGCAAGAAATAGAACTTGTCAATAACGTCGATGTCGATGTCAGTAGGTAGAGAGGCGTCAATTTTGATTTAAGGATTTTTGCATCTGTTTTATGCATATCAGCGTTGTACTGACAGAGAGCTGGTGGTGCAGGAGTTAGAGGTCACGAAAGACAAAGTGCTATATCAACTTTTTTCTCGTGTCCAATTGCCAATAAATGACCGAAAATACCCCTTTCCATTTTTAACAATGCCTGCTTTTTCTTATTCTTACTTTGTACTTTTTCCTCACTTTTCTTATTCTTACTTTCCAATACATTTTGATCCAAAATTGAGGATTTTGTCCCGCTTTATTGGGTCTTTAAAACGCGATGGTTTTTCATTGCATTCTTTTAGAAACTTCAATTTTTGAGCCTGACCTATTTCATTGGCGGACAAGAGAAAATCCGTTACTTCAGAAGAAGCAGCCTTACCTGTCGTTATGTGGAACAAATTATTGGAATCTATGTCCGGGTTAAATGGACTCATATTTTGCCTCTCACAGCATCGATAATTTGTTCGACTGCTTTTCTGTCTTTTTCAATGCGTTTGCTTTGCAACTCATACGAAACGTCGTTTTTGCGCAAGATATCAATAACTTCCAGTAACCTAGAAATTAGAGTACTTCGCTGGCTGTGGCTTAAGGATCAACTTTGTCTGGCATTTATCGAATTAGTTAAGAGACTGCTCCCTTCCAAAGAATTAGTAGCATCGGCATTTACAGTTTGTTCCAGAGTCAAATCGATAGATAATCGCGCTAAAATGCCGCTCGTTCTTTTTATACCGAACGTCCCCCTTTTGAATTCTGTTAACAAATCTGAATAGTTAACTCTTAAAGACAATAAGTTACAAACGTATTTCACAGACCACCTCGCGTAATTTGGCTGATTAAAAGCGAAAAATAAATTTGGGATCTTTAAAAACGAGTCAGCGTACAATTCAAAGTTACTTGTCTTGATGCTTCTACAAAGACGGAAGAAGGTGTTATGAATTCTACGTATAGCATATAGAATTAAGCAGTTTTCCCACGGCCGCCACTCAAAGTTATAGAAGAAAACTCTTTATATTTTTCTAATACTTCTTGTAACCAGGGAGAAATATTCAATTGTTCTCGAGGCTCCACGGAAATTTTTATCACGTTTTTTAAATCCTGCATCAATATTTCTGGAATTATTTCGTACTCTGTTATGAATCACTCAAAATGCAAAGTTTGAAGTGCCACAAAAATTTGCTGGTGTATTCTTTTACAACTATTGAAATATTTGCCACCAATAAAAGAATTCACTGGACCTCCAGCTAACACTTCAGATTAAATTAAAACGTCGACTAGGCCTTAAGAATCGATAAATCTCCCCACCACTTTAAACATTGCGTATTCCGTATGAAACGCACCTGAATTGACGAAAATGTTATCAAATTTCGGACTTTTGGCATTTGGAATTCCTATCCCCATTTTGGCTATTGAAAAATCGTAAGTTACAATTATTCCTAATTGATTACATTCCTTTGCAATTTTCAAAGCTTGTACTAAAATTCGATTTACAGCAATGAAGTTGGTAATTGGTTCATCTGAACTAGATACTGAGCGGTCAGCATTTCACTAGTGTCAGTGGTTGTCTGAAAATTAAATCCTATCCACATAGGTATGCGGGAAATCTGTGAATGTGAAATTCCCCATATCATGTCTTTAATAAGAGCATTTTCTCCCGAAAGTTAACTCTTCCGAATCTGCCTTAGGAAACGAATTTCCAGAAACTTCCAGAAAATTATAATTTACGTATAATTCTACCAAAAAAACAACTCTTTCCTTTTCGACGATTTCTTCCGAAATATAAGCAGGAAGTGCTTCGAACGCGTTCTTATGGACATTCCTTTTTTCATGCCAAACTCCCGTTTTCTTACCTATAAAAAGTTTGTCGAAAGCTACTTCGTATTTTCTGCGATATATGGCGAAGCATACGTGGTGGTAAAACAACGCTTTGCATGTTTCTAATTTATTTAGAAGATCAGTGTCTTCTAACATCTCAGCGAATTCAATAATTTTCTTTCGCGTCTCTTCCGAGTTACATAAATATACTTGAACTTTCTGAGCACCCACTCGTTTTTGGGAGGAAGAGCAAAAAATGCACGCAGAAGGCAGTTGTTTTTTACATGCGGATGTCATTGTACTTCCGGATGTAGATGGATTTGCTGATGTATTCGCATTTGCGGATGTTGATGCTGTTGTCGATAACATCGATTAACGTCGATTAATCCTTTGAGTTCGGGATGGATGTACTTACTGTTACCAGTGATAAGGAAATGATAATTTTATAGTAAAATTTTAAATTTTACGTATTAAAACAACTTTTTTAACAAACAGAAAATTATAAACATATTAGGCATTATGCACAAAAGGGTCACGTAATGTATTTTTCACAACGCCCCGTCTGAAAGTTCGACTTTCGACGTCTGTATAGCGCTTCGAAAATGACCAATTTCAGACCTATTTACTTACTTCCCGCTACGTTATCACCTTAACACCCTAGGGAAGAAACCGAATTTTAGTTCTTCTTTCGTGAGATCGTCTAATAAGCGACGACTTCGAGTTTAGCAGCCCGAGCTATTTCGCCTGAGTTCAGCAGAATTGTTATCAAAAGCTACCGGTAACTTTTCACAAATTTCCGTAAACTTCCATAAGTTTCATAAATTTTCATAAATTTCATAAAGGATCTCGTACCAAATGTATATGAAAATGGCTTTCGGTGGAATTGGCTGAAACTTGGTAAATATGTAGATTATAAGGGCCTAATGAAAGATCCAGAAAAAAATTAAGAAAAATGGACAATTTTTGCGCTATACGGCGCTAAGCGCTCAATTTCATGAAAATAATGAATCCCCATATATGCTGGAAGGGGAGAGACGACGGAACAGCAAGGTTAGTACCAAATTCGAGTTTGATAATGATGTATGTTGCGCGCATCATCTTACAATGATATACATCGCGCGCTAGTCTAACCGATCGAACACTAAGCGCTCGAGATGTAGCCTAAGATTCAAAACATGCTTCCGTGAGCGCAGACAAGGTGACAACGTCCAGTCTAAACAAAGCAAGGTTATTTTAAAGATATATATCGCGTGCTTCTTAAAACAGCCGAACGCTAAGCGCTCAAGTTTTTAATTTAATAAAACGTTACTGATATAACGTTGAAAACAATGCCCCGGTGAGATCAATATCAAATGAGGTTAATCTGACAATAATATACATCGCGCGCTGGTATAACCAAACGAACGCTAAGCGTTCGAGATGTAGTCTAAAATTCAAACATGCTTCCGTGAGCGCAGATAAGGTGCCAATTTCAGGTTGAAACAAAGCGCGGTTATGTTAAAGATATATATCGCGCGCTTCATGAAACAGTCGAACACTAAGCGCTCCAAATATTAACTCGCTTAAAATACTGACTGCTGTGATGGCAGAATTGGTGTAGGAGTAAGGGTAGTCCCAAACTTTCGTTCTCGAAATATAAATGAATAAAAGAGCGAAGGGGGTAGAAAACGTCAATCTTGTGGGAGGATGGTTCTTATGGTTCCGGGAAACCATAAGAAATAGTGACCTCGGAATTGTTATTAACAATTGGAAAACAGATTCTGATGATCTGATAACTTTTCTTTGCAAGATGCGTCAACTCTGATGATTCCTGATGAATTTATAAAAGTAATTTTCCACTATTTCAGCTGAAAAGCTACAAGCATGGCCATTGCTACGGGAAGAGAGTCTCTAATGCAGCGATTTGTGCCTGGCAACATTGAGGAGAGGAATATATATAT
>JBAGKK010049753.1:0-10118 GCA_037177015.1 Euceroptres primus
GACATTTGACAAAAACGGAGGGGGGGGTCAAATTTTACACAAATCTAATACCTTCTCATATGATGAGAATGTAAAAATGGCAAATTAACACTTGCTCTATGAAAAAGCAAGTACTTCCTAATTGATCAACGGGGAAGCAAAGTTATGAAATGAGCACCACAAAAATATAAACCAAAGCAATAAATCCGAAATTATTAGTGATGCGCAAAATGATTTCGGGTCGGGTTAGCCATCGAGTTGGACCGGGTCGGGTTTCGGGTTCAGACCCCGGCTCGAAAACCCGAAAGTCCGACCCGACCCGAAAGCCCTAAAACCCGAACCAACCTAAAATTTTCAGCCGGAAATTACTGGAAATTTTTAATTAAATTAAATTCCCGGAAATTTTAAATTAAATTAAATTTCCGGAAATTTCTGGAAATTTTCAAATGGAAATTTTAGATGATTCGGGATTTCGTGCTTCCGGGTTTTCTGGCAAGGTCAAGTTTTCAGGTTTTCGGGCCGAGTTTCGAACCCTAAACCCGACCCGACCCAAAAAAAGCCAGACTCGACCCGTCGGGTTCGAGTTTTTAAAAATTTTGTACGTCACTATCCGAAATCGAATTTAGAACTAGTTCCTACACAGCCTTGTTCTCAGAAATCTGCTGAGTAATTTAATGAGTCATTATTATCGCGCAGCTCATTGTCGTAAATTTCAAAACGAAAATTCAATTGAATTTTAAACATTCATTCATGTCAAATTTCCGAATATCGTCATCAGAGGAAACACACAAAAATCGAACGAGCAAAACAATTAAAATTTATTTTTGAAGAATTAAGTCCACAAGTGATACTTAATTATCTTTTATCTTATCAACTCCCACGCACTGGTTTTATTTACAGCTGATTCTTTATGTGGTACTAAATATACAGTGTCTATATGACTGTTATGATTTATAACGCATACTCCTTGTAAGTTGAAAAAGAAGCAGAACAAGCGTGAGACTGAATCACTTTGATCATTTCGGCAATGTATATTTTTAATGATTCCAAATCTAGCATTGTAAATTCTCTGCATAATTTTACGCCCTCCCTAAATAAAGCAAGAAGTGTAAAATTTAAAAAAATATAAAAGTCCCGTCAATTACGTTATGTTGTGTTGTTTCTTCCTATTTAATTCTAAAGGAAACACTTAATTTGCATCTTAATTTACATGTTGCACGGAGGAGTAATGTTTATTTATAAATTAAACATCACTAGAAAAACTCTATGAATATTTTCAAGCTCATGAAAATACATAAAGACTTTCATTTCAAGTAGTTTTTTTTTAAATTTATGTACTTTTCTTCTGTGAAAAGAAGCTTTTAGAATTGAAGTTATAATTATCATTAACAAAAATCTGTAGATTATAAAAATGTAGTCTCAATTTAGTTTCAAATTTAGTCTTAAATAGCTCACTCACTATTCGAGAAGAGAGATAGCAGCGCAAGCGTAAAAATGGAACAACGCTGATCGATTCAGAGATAAGATACCTTTTGTTTTTTTCCCTATAATCAGTTTCCCATTTTAGCACTTAAAAAAATCTAATCTACTAATGTAATTATAATGCAAAAATTGTAATTACAGAAACGATAATTCTGAAAAGTCAGAACGAGTTTCATTATATTAATTACGTAAACTTCAAACAGAATGATTAGGTCTTCAGAAAAGCAAGAAAATTTCGAACCAGAATAACATGAGAATGAATATGAAAACAGTGTTGTTATTATTATTATTATTATTATTATTTTATTCAATTATTGTGAATTTTGTAATACTTTTTAAGAATTATACTTTATGTTTGTAAATAAGGAGTTAAAACAGGAAATAAAAGCAAATGTCTGTTTTTGCTTTGGTGTAAAATGCATATATATTATGACAATTTAAAAGTCGAATGTACATTTAATTCTGTGAAATTATGCATGGTTTGGGCTGAAATAACTATTACTCATCATGTACAATTTGTCGATGGGATTATTAATGGCTGCGTGTAAACTTTGGGACAACGAAGGTGATTCTTGGGACGAACCGGTGTGAAGGGAATGTGAACTTCCCTGGTGACTGCTTTCTGGGCCACCGGTTTCATTTTCTGCAATTTCAAACCCTGCTTCTGTTCCATCAAGGGACAAATCACTGCTGCAGAAACTCTCGCCCGAATGCACTGGGTAGTTATCTGTAAAACACAGGAATCATATGAAGAAACACAAGAAGAAGAATATGAAGAAAATTCCCAAACAGTGCAAACCGTAAACAGTGAAAAAAAAGTTATTATAAGACATTATTTAGCAGAAATAATTTAAATTTTATGATCTATTATGCAAAATAAAAATCATTTTTAGGATTTTCAACCTTATCCCACCTTAGATTTTTAAAATAGGTTTATAAAATCGAGAAAAATATCCACATTGTTAAATATGACAAATTTGAAAAGAAAAATCAAAGGGTGATATGAAAAAAATAGTTGGATCTATAATTTTTTTATTAAACATTAAAGATATCTGATATTTTCTTTCGCTTTAGAAAAAATTGCAATTCTGATTCAATCTTCATCATTGATAGTTATTTTGTTCTTTAAAATATACAATTTATTTAAAATCTACAATTCTATTTGATGAATTTTATTAAAAATAAGCTTGTTAGGTAGATTTCAAGTTAGAAAAAATATTAATTAATTAAAATTTTGTTTCATGCTTTAACTGTGATTTAATAAGAACTAAGAAAATAGAATTGTAGATAATATTTTAAAGAACTACATTGCAATTAGATTTCTCTTTAAAAATTTGTTATATTTAAAAATGTGGTTACTTTCCTCGATTTTACAAACTATTTCAAAGATTATTAAAATTTCAGGTGCAATAAGGGGTGAACATCTTTAAATAATTGATAAAAACTGAAAAATATTTCAAGCACCTACTAACTTTGTTATTATCAATACAAAAACATCAAGTCAATAATAATAGTGAATAAAATTAAGGAAAGAAACTAAAATAAAAGAAACTAAAATTAAAAAATCTGCAAAGCCCCCTTCAGGGGTGCGAGAGCACATTCTCACGGCGCGCTTCACGCATCGTCATTTTTTGCACGGAGTCAAGTTTATTTCTCATGTTTTACTTTTACTATGTAAGTAAATTTTGTAATTTCATGAATTGAGAGAGAAATAAAAGTATAATACTAAAATAATGGTAAATAATATATTGCGCTCAAGGCTTTTAAAGAGATTATTAAATTTGTTTTTGATTTCAAGCTCAAAGGGCAATTAATTTACTTAAGGCTCTAGCGCTTCGCGCTCGATGTTTTACATGGATTTCTAAAATTGTCTAATGAATTACGTAATCACAGTGATTACGATTATTATTCTTATTATTATTATTATTATTATTATTATTATTATTATTCTCATTATTTCTCCCTCTGCGCTACCGAGTGAATTTCCACTCTAGCTCCTCTGTCACATATAGGCAGACATCGGCGTAAAAATCCGTTTTTTCTCATTCAGGGGGTCTCAAAACGTGAAGATTTGATGAAAATTGTGAAAGTCAGTTTTCACATAAAACCAAAACCTTATATGACGATGAGAATGTAAAAAGTAAAAAGTGATTTATAAAAAAGGAATGGCTGTCGAACAAAAAATTTTTGAATATAATCAAATTTCTTCTTTTCTGCACATCATTCTTTTCCTAGTATTACAACATAAATTCTCGATATATTTTTATATACATATGACGCATGACAGCACATTTAATTTTTATCTACCTTTAACAACAATAAACACATTTTACGAGTCTATAATAAATTTTACGAATTTTTACGAGTTTTTGAGCAATTCTATTTTCATGCTAGATATGCAAACCTGGAAATTTTGAGGCTAAACACGTGTTAAAAATGTTTTGCAGAATATATTGTTAATAATTATTGAAATACTAGAAGGCATATATTTTTCATCATAATAATATATAATAATTCTGATCTTTAACAAGAAAAAATTCCCTTATCAATAATTCTCAACTAACTAACATAGAAAATAATAAAATTTTATGATTCTAAATGAATAAGAAATTATTTTATAAGCAGACGGTTTTGAAATAATAATAATAATGAGATAAGTGTCCAATTCTTCAGACCAAATGTGTAAATTCTTTATGTGTAAATTTCTTATCAAGCTTAAGATTAAAAATTTTGATTTCAGCATATCATTTGATTATGTTTTTTTAAAAATGAACATATAAAATGTTAATTAATTCATTAAATAATAGAATTTATTTGATAAATTGCGTAATGCGCATGTCCCAATTCTTGATCAGGACGAAATTTCAATCTCCCAATTTCTGATATCATGTCAGTTTCTTGATAAATGAAATAAATATATAACGAAATTACGTAATAATTTCAGTTACTAAAAAACCTTAAAAAAGATACATTATTGCCAAATGATATTCGAAAGACATAATATTCTTAGAATTACAATGTTTATTCAGTCTGATCAGGAATTGGTACACCCCATTATATATAGACTCTAATACCAATTCCTGATAGCCAATATCTTTTTACAAAAATGACCTAAAGAATATGGTAACTATATGTTTTTTTCAAAATTGGAACCTTTTAAAAGAGGTAGAAACATTATTTCCTTATTTAGTATGCTGACTTCATGCGCTAAAAAGCAATAAAATAAGTTTTATTACATCCAAATTTATTGCTTTCCTATATATGACAATAAGACATACATTTTTAGAGTTTACAATAAATTTTACGATTCATAGAAAAACCTACAAACTTAGAGGTCAAACAAGTGTCATAAATATTTGTAGAATATGTTGCTAATTATTAATAAGATTAAACCCCAAAATCCACATGTCATAATTTTCATTTGACCGAAATTCATGTTGCCCAATAACCATTTTTTATTATTGTTATTAAAAGAATGAAGATGTTAAAAAGAAAGTCATACTATCTGGTAAATTTAAAAATATTGCAAAATAATATATTTTTATGTAAAAGAATCAAAATCAAATTATCGAAATAAATTCTTTTCAGTAATCACCGAGAAGAATTATTGGTTATTAGAAAATACAAAATAATACAATTTTGTTATTTTAAAAGAATAAAAAATTATTTAAGAAAGCACACGGTTTTGAAATAATAATATTTCTAAACAATTTTTTTGAACCAACCCTTTCTTATGGATAATCGTAAGTAAGAAATAGTTTCCTTAATATTAAACTGACTTTTCAAAACTTTTTTCTTTATTATTAAAACGATTTAGAAATTTACGTAATCAAATTTTGGTTCCTACTATAATAATTTTAATTTCTTGTAACAAGAACAAAGTTTTCAAGAAATAGTTTAAAATGTGACTTTTTTTTTAGAAACCCTTAAAAGTTTTTATTAAATTTTAGAAACGAGTTTCGAGAATAATTCTTAAAAAATGTTGTGAGATATTTGTTTATTACATATGATTCATGTCCACATTTAGTGCTTTCTTATCTTGGCAATAAGACATACATTTTTAGAGTTTGCAATAAATTTTACGATTCTAAGTTTCTGAACAATATTTGTAGAAATGACTCATTATTAATAAACTACTGTACATTTTCATTTCTAATATAAACATATTCAATTATTATGTTTTTCAAAAAAAGATTTTGTTATCAATAATTCTTTGTATAGTCGTGTCGAATAAGAATATTAAAAGAATTGAGATAGTGACAAAAAAGTCACACTATTTGCCAAATATTTAAAAAATATTGCAAAAAGACGATAATTTTTTCTATAAAAGAAATTATTGAAATAAATTATTTGGTATAGCAATTCAGACGAATCATTGATCAATAAAAAATACAAAATAATATTATTGTATTACTTTAAAAGAATTAAAAATTATATATTTTAAAAATTAGAACGTTTGGATATACTAATATTTTCAAACAATATTTTTAAAAACTCAGTTTTCAATAGACAATCGTTATTTTTAAAAAACTAGGGCTCGCGATTATGTTTGCGACTCAGTAACATTTTATTGATTTTTTAGAAATTAAATCAATTTTAACTGTCTCAAAGCGCTCGCGGCTTTTAAAGAGATTATTAAATTTGTTTTTGATTTCAAGTAATGAAAAATGCATTTTCGACAAAACTATGCAAGGTACGAAAAAAAATTACACGGAAAATGTTTAGCCTATTAAAAAGATCTACAAGTTTCTGTTTCACCGTTTCTTTTTCATATGACAGTTAATTTTTATTTGAATCACACAAAACGCTATTAAATAAAATAAATATCTTTTCATTGATTATGAGAATGTAACATGTAATGAATTAAAAGATGATTACATCTCTCTCATGATTACATTCATGAGATTGTAAAAATAATATTAATATTTTGAAAAAATTACCATCGGGTGAATAAGGGTTGTTAGGGTTGAGAGGCTGCGTGGCTGATGAAAAATTAGATGATTCTCCATCGCGCATGTTCAAAGCGCTCATGTAATGACCTGGAAAGAAAGAAATTTGATACACAATTTAACAATTATTGTCGACTAACTAGAAATAAATAAATAATTAAAAACATGCTTTTCATGAAGAGATTGAAAAGTATAAATAAAATTGTAGACATGAGAATGACAACTCGGTAAAGACCATTTAAATTTCGCCCCTAAATTAGGTTATTTTAACTATTACTTGGGGGGCTAACTTTAAATGGTCTTTAACGAGTTGTTATTCTCGTCACAGTAAATCCCAGATATATTTTTTATCTGAAGTTGGATAAAAACGTTGCAAACAATTGAAAACTACAATTATCCGACGTCGGATAATTTTTATCGGGAAACGGATAAAAATTATCTGACGCCGGATAATTCTAGTTGTCAATTGTTTGCAACGTTTTTATCCAACTTAAGATAAAAAATATAATTGGGATTTACTGTGATGTCTCCTATAAAAAACTGAATTTATTAGTTTAATGAAAAGGTCCGTAAATCAGTTAACTACAAGGAAGTAATATATGTGAGAAAAGTTGAAATTCTTAAGCATTCCCTAGGGTAACTAATAGCCTACTATTTGATCGCAGGCGGGTGGAGTCGGAATTACCGTTTTCAGCTCTGTACTTCTATTTAACGCGTTGTGAACTAAGCCAGCAGGCTAGAGGAAACATGTAGGGGAAAAACCAATAACGGGCTTTGAGTGTAAATAAAATATCTATCCGCACACTGCTTGGGGATATACTAGAAATCCAGCCTCCCTCCCTAATGTGAATGTCCTCCCAAGGACCCTTAAGCGCCAGACTAAAAGTCAAAAAAATCATACAAAAAAAAAATCAAGTTTTTAATAACGAAAGAGTAAAAGAAGGGATCATCAAATCAATGAAATAATTTTTTCCCATCTTTTTTTAAATGAAAATGCAAATCATTTCCAAACTTAAATCAACATAAATTAGAAAAATTTCAAAGAAATGATAAAAAGTTAATAATATGATAAGAATAAAATGATAGAAGTAATACTTTAACGTATTGTTGAACTTTAAACATTAAAATTTCTTTGGTAAGCTTTATTCCTTATTTAAAATGATACTTTTCAAGGATAATTAATATTTTTAGAATCTAGAAGGATTGCTTAAAAGAATAATAACATTTTCTCGAAATCATGAAACTCACTGTGATCACTGTGTGGACTTTCGGTTTTTCGTTCCTCCTTTGGCTCCTTATCTGAGCCAGACTCGGTTTTGGCCTTCCTTTGAAGTTTCTTCATTTTGGCACGTTGATTTTGAAACCAGACTTGCACAACTCTAACACTAAGTCCAGTATCTTTGGCGAGAGCTTCTCGAACTTTTCGGCAAGGTTTGGGGGAAACTTCGAAGGATGCTTTGAACTGGCGCCTCTGCATCGACGTCAATATCGTTCTTGGTCTTTTGGGTCCTCGTCTTCCATCACGTGGTCGAACCTCATCCAAACCTTCGTCATCTGGATGAATAAAATCTCAATTAATGAAATTGAGTTTTAATAAAAAAATTCAAAGCAAATCAAAATTCTTTCAGATGCTTCCTTTTAAGTTATTATTACTTATTTTATACTTTAAAATTTAAAACAATGAAGTAAAGCCAAGAAAAACCAAGTAAAGCCAAACTTACTTGGCCAAGTAAACCCAAAAAAGTTTTTTGGAAGTTCAGGCACTTAAATCTTTTTACACTGAAACCTTTCTTTCATTATTGTTAAATCGTGATATAAATATTTTTTTTCATAATAGCTTTTGCAAAATTTTTGAAAAAATAAATTAATATTTCATTGTCTAACTTAATTCAGTTATTGTTTACAATTTTTTAGTCGATTATTTTTACTTCAATTCATATTTCATTTTATGTTTACACTACCTTTTATTTACCTTAATACTTTAAACTATCAAAAGTATAAGCAATAAGAGATTTTACCAAAATTCAAAATACTTACATTATTTTGTTTAAAAAATAATGATTGTATGTCGATTAAATATTGTTAAATCAATTCCCCAAAAAGTAATTTTTTATTCATTATTTATTACCGTAAAGTGGGGCTATTCGCGCATGATGGGGATAATATGTATAACTCACTTTAAGTATATTTTTCAATATGATAATGAAGATAAAAATAATAATCTCCTAGTATGTAAGATTCAGAAGGACTTCTACTTTACTAGGGATGAGGGTGGAATTTTATGCGACCTCTGTACAAGCATTGAAAAATGTTTAAATATGTGGGTGCATTTTAAAAAATTGGTTAGACCTCCAAACTTTGTATCAGTTAAATAGTTTAAAAGAATTGAAAAATTCTCTGTTACCCGTGCTTTTCTTTAAAATTTAAATGGTAAAAGGAATTCGTTTCATAAATGCGAGTTTGTGCTTTTATTAATTAGTTTAAAGGTGATACATATATGAAAATTCGAAGATCGGTGCTACAATTCGGCTAGTTCAGCAAGTTATGATATTCACTAATTTTTCAGTTTTGTGCAGTCGGGTATTAGTTTCTTTTTTAATTATTTCTTTTCTAGAAAGCTAAGTTGAAATAATATCTTACAATAATTGATAGTTTTCAAATTTTAACTGTATAAAATATGAGGATACCTGTCAGAAACCTAGCCTGCTCACTTTTCAGTTTCTATTATTTTCGATTTTCAGGCTCAATCGATTATCAGAAAGTATTCTTGAATAGTTAAGTAATAATTCTAAATAGAAGTTAACGGGGTATTCTAGTCCAGTCATCTGGTACTTTTGGTTGGTAAAGTAGAAAAACCAATTTTTTTTTTATAAATCGCTTCATTTTGGGGTGCATAATATCGCTTCAGGTTTGGGACAAGGTTTTTGCCCGGTAAACCAGAAAATTTTTTGAAAAAGGAGTAACAAATTGAATACCTGTGGTTTTTCGCTTTCCTGTGCATCGTAGAGGAAAAATGAATTATACAATAAAGAAAGATAAAATTCTGAGAAAAACTAAAAAAAAAGTTTTCTAGGACCAATAGTTAAAAAGTTATGATCTTTCAAAAAACCCCAATTTTTTCGATTTTTTGCTAAAAATCACAACTTTTTTTTTTGATTCTGTGTAGCTCGAATCCGGGGTATCACACGTCAAAATGGTTCACAGTTAAATTAAACTAGACGTTATTGTCTTTACTTTTAAAAAAAGAATGTCCCTAACTATAATAGATCGCGAGTTATCATCTCCCAAAGTTGACCTTTTTCGGCCTAGCTCGATTCCTAAATATCACAGGAGAAAGTTATACTAAGATAAATTATAATGGGTTAAAATCTGCATAAATAAAAATTTTTTAAACATTTAATGTTAATGTTTAAACATTTATTTGTTAAATTCATAAAAAATCAGTAAATATCGAAATTGTATTTTGTAAAGATGTAATAAGAGTCCGTGAGAGAAATTGTACATATATTTTTAAAAATGCCAAAAAATGCATATTTGAGGACGAAGAGGAAGCATTTGTTTAAAAATTTATTGGTTTATTCATAAAAAATCAGTAAATGTCGAACTGGTATTTTTTTAATTTGCAATAAGCCTCCCTGGGAGAAATTGTAGCTCAAAAATGCCGAAAAATGCTTTTTTCAGGCACAAGGAGATAACATTTGTTTAAAT
>JBAGKK010049764.1:0-28403 GCA_037177015.1 Euceroptres primus
TATATAGAGGGGGGAGAGGGGGGGGAGTAAACACATTTTGAATTTCCAGTTCTTTTTTTTTCAAATGTTTAGAAGTTCGAGAACTGTCAAAGAACATACTAATTATAAATTATTATTTCAAAATATTTAAGGGATTAAGCAGAGATTTTAGGAAATTTCATAATTTAAAACATTTCCCATACCTTACTATTAAAATGATTTTAAGATTTTACTGTGTTGAAAGTTAGAGAAAATAAACAAACTAACAAGAATGAATCAAGTATTCTAAATAATACAGTTCATTCGCGTGGAAAGTCTGGAATTATATATTTTCCTAGACTCTACACCAATTTTTATGTTTTATTGCTTAAACAGACAAAAGTAAAGTTTAAGATATAAATCTGCGAACTTTATGAGCCCCACATAAGGTTTGAAAATGGATTTTGATCGTTAAATATATAAAAGAAGAATTAAACGACTGTCCTTAGCAATCTGCGTTGTCGTCGATCGTTAAAGGGTTAATTGACCATAAAAGATAGCGCACAAAGAACGACGTAGCAAAATCAATAAACCCCCTGAGCACTAAAAAAATTACAAAGACATTCCAGTAACTCCCAGTGAGTGAATTTTCTTCAAAGACCTAATTGTCAATCTATTTTTAACCGAAATGGAAAATGAGTTATTCGTTATGTAAATTACATAACAAATAACACAAAAATTCACTCATTAATTACATAATGTAATTAATCAAATGATTTGATCAAAAACTCATTTTCACAAAACGTATTTACGATCTTTTTTTCAATAACTAGAAAATTTCGTTTCGTTATTTTTAATTAAATTATTGAACCTTTTACGTACAACTGCAAGGTGAATGTTTCTTTGCTTTCATTTAATATCTGAGTTGATGAAAAACATCGAAACACATCGCAAATATGGAATACAATTTTTTAAACTGAAAATATCTTTTTATTAACAGAAATATCTTTTTATTTACAAACAACCAGTATAAAGTCGGGTACCAAAGAGTTAATTACTCATGCAATCCAATGGAACCTTGCAATCTCATGCAGTCCCGTGCAATCTTCCAATCCCACTCTGAGAAGAAAATACTGGATTCAAATAAAATAATTTATTTGATTCGATTTGAATTTTTTAAATATTTTTTTGAAAAACCCAACAAAATATTCATTTCATTTGAATATATATTTGTCCTCATCCTGAATTTTGATGCATTCGTTTCAATTATATATTTCTTTCCAGTCAAAAAAATATTCTATCAAGATAAATCCTTATTCATTCAATTCAAATAAATATTTATTTTATAATTTGATTTTGGTGTTGATTTTTCCAATCTATTATTTATATTTATATTAATATCTGTTTTAATATGGAAACAAATATTTTTTTAAATTAAATATTCATTCGCGTATTTTAATTGAATATTATACATACTGTAACTATACTAAGTCAATTAACAGGATAAAATGAGTAAAGGGAAAACATCCAAGAGTAAAGCTGCAAATTAACTAAATTGACTGAAACATGAATCTCCTTTCATGGCACATTCTTGGAAATAATTTTCAGAAAATTATTTCAAAATAATTAAGAATGAATAACCGCTTGTGCAATTTATGAAGAATTCAGAACTAGGTTATTCATAAAATAAAAATATTTCCTTGATTAAAATTTTATGGGATGGAGATATTCTATCAGTTGCGCCAGGCCTTTCCATATAGGAGCTTCTTGAGTTACGTCTTTATTAGTTTGTAGTGTTCTCCAAACAACGACCACTATTTCTCTGTAATAAATCAAATTATTCAGCATTTCTGTTAATGCAAATTTGCACAACTTGAGCACTCGAGAGAGCTTTCTGGTTATACCCTTTGTGATACAAATCGATGTAATTTCATCGTGGTATCGTTCCTCAGTTTGCATTGGAATTTCCATGGAAAATTTTTCTCTTTTGCTCAACAGTAGAAAGAAAAATATTTCAAAATTTTTAAATAATAGTTTCGAATCTTGTAAGCCTAAAGTACTTTTTACGATTTTTCAAAATTCTATTTCTTAAACTCAAAAATTGAAATACTGTATCAACTCATTATTATTATTATTATTATTATTATTATTATTATTATTATTATTTGTTTCAGGTAATTAAAAGCATTAATTTAAAGCTTTTTTTACAGCAGATTGACTTTTAATTAAACTACTATCAATAACTGAATTGAAGGCTCTATAGTATTAGAACTGTTTTTATGCAACGAAATGTTCTTTTCCTGTATTTTTCTGGATCTACTGATGCTGTGCTGGTCGGATAAATACTAGATATTATTTACAAATCCGGATCTCTCATAAATACGAATGAACTGTTCTTTCGTGAGAATAAATCCTGAATTATCAAGCATCGTCATTAATAAATATGACACTATCTAGTTGGTTTAAAAGCACAGTTCATTTTCAAGTTAATTTGATTTAAAGTCGCTCAGGCATAAAACAAATTATCTCGTAGCAATAATTTTAAAAGTATATATATTTTTAAAAACTTAATAGTCTTTTTTGACATTTCGTTATGAACTTAACCGAAAAGTTTTGATTCAAGTGTAGAAAAACAAAGGATAAAATTTACCTCAACTTCTCAGGATAAATATTACTCAAATATCAGGATAATTTTCTTTTATTTTACCATGAAAACATACATATTTTGAAAGACATGAGGTTATCGAAATAAAAATAGATTTTTCTAAACGATAACGTTCAACAAATTTTATCCTTAGTTTTTTCTATGTAAAAAATTGTAAGAAAATTTGAAAAACTGAAGGATGCTGATCCTGAAAAGTTTCTGATAATAAGAGAAAGCTCTGAAGAAACCGTTGAGAAAAGGAAAAATAATCCGCGTTACTTTGCTGCTACTTAACATAAATTAACGTACAATTATATACATCAGAGTCAAAAGCTCACTTCATTTTCCTGTCGGCTCTTTTAACATGTTCATTACAGAGAATTTCTTGCTGCTCAGCTATTTAATTAAGCTAACCCTGAACAGTGAATACTGATGCTCTCAAAGGGAAATCTCCAGTTTCAAAGAAGGAAGAAAAAAATTATAAATCGATAAGCCCTGAGAAAGGAGAGACTGGTATTTTTTCACAGATAGATAATTCTAAACTTTGTTAAAAAATTTCTCTTTCAATTTGACAAAATTTAATTATAAAATAGTTGGAAGGGAATGGCAGGCTTCCTTCAGTCTTTTTACCATGCATGATAAATACGTATGGCCTATATTATCCTTCCAACCAGAAAAAAGTTGTATATCAATGTATCAACTCCCCACTATTTTTTCTTTAAGAGAAGCAGAAAAAAATGAAGCTTCAGTTAAGTGAGAATTCGATTGCAAAGAAATTATGGCAAATGGCATTTTGGACAAACAAAAATGAAGTGAAATGTAAATTAAGCCAAATAAAAATGATGGCAAATGTTGGTTTGGAAAACTTGAAATTAAGAAAAATGAAAATTAGGACAAGTAGAAATTTTGGCGTATGACAATTCGGACAAATATGTATAAATTCGGTTGAACAATTAAATAAATTTTAAGGTATTTTTTGATGGTCACAAACTTACACAAAAAGTATTGAAATTCAATAAAATTTGAAAAAAGTAAGCGAAATTGCAAATTTTTCATTCTTTATTGAAAAAACAAATTTTTAATTATCATTTTTCAACCTGAAAGAGAACATTGATTTTATTTTTTGTAAATTATATATATTTAATTCAAACCTTCCTGAAACTGTAAAAAAAAATATGAAAGATGTGTTCTTTGATATTGTCAAACAAAAATTTTTTTTAAAGGTTTTAGGACGCGACGCGCCATGTTGAAACTCGACTGCTTTCTATAGAAGAGGGGCAGTTTAAGGATAGTTAGAAGTTAATAGTAACACTTTTTAAGAATAATTCCAAACATTTTCTTTTTTACAAATTTTACAAAACTTTTCAAAATCTATTTTTATTTATTCTCGAATAATGCATTTTTAAAGTAGCATGCCTCTGCATTCCACATCAGCAATAATTCTTGTGTCTTATAAAACATGTCAAATATAAATAAGAATAAATAATGTTTTACTTCATCATTGTTTGTTTAAGTTACTAAAATTACCAAAAATTATAAAGTTATAACAAAAAGTAATGTTATAATTACAATATTTAAATTGTATATATTATTAAGAATTAATGTTTTATTTCATTATTGTTTGTTTAAATTACCTACCATGAATTATAAAGTTATAATAAAAAGTAATGTTATACAATATTTAAATTGTATTTATTATTAAGAAATAATAATGTCTTATTTCATTATTGTTTGCTTAAATTATCTACCCTGAATTATAAAGTTATAAAAAAATGATATTTATTCTTATTATTATGATTATATTAATATTAATATTATAATTACAATATTTAAATTATGAAGAAGAAGAAAGGTGCAGAACCTAACGCCTTCCTTCATTTCCAACGTCCTCCTTTATATCTTCTTTATAATTGTGATTATAAAACTATGGTTATAAAATTACTTAATTATATAGGCAGTGTCCAGAATTACGGAAATTTCCATACAACATACAACTAGCACACACAATAGTATGGGCCGAGGTTATTCTTACAGAACTTTCCCTAATTTTCCTTTGAGCTATTGTACGGAAAATTCCGTAAAAATATCCTCCACCAATTACATAACAAATTAAAATATAAAGGAGGATGAAAGAAAATGAAGGAAGGGGTTCTGGACCTTCCTTCTTCTTCATAATTTAAATATTGTAATTATAACATCACTTTTTATTATAACTTTATAATTTTCGGTAATTTTGATAATTTAAAAAAAAATAATGAAATAAAACACTATTTATTCTTACTTATATTCGACATGTTTTATAATATACAAGAATTGTCGCTGATGTTGAATGCAGAGATATGTTCCTTTAAAAATGCATTACTCGAGAATAAATAAGAATAGATTTGGAAAATTTGTTTATAAACTAGTACAACAGAAAAAAATTTGAATTATTCTTAAAAAGTGTTACTATTAACTTCTAAGCATTCTTAAACCGCCACTCTTATAATAGAAAGCAGTTGAGTTTCAATATGGTGCGTCGCGACTTAAAAACTTTGAAAAAAAATTTTTTTTGACAGTATCAAAAAACACATCTTTCATATTGTTTTGCAGTGTCAGGAAGGTTTAAATTACATATATAATTTTTGAAAACTAAAATCGGTGTTCTCCTTCAAGTTGAAAAATAATAATTAAAAATTTGTTTTAAATAAACAATGGAAAATTTGCAATTTCGCTTGCTTTTTTCAAATTTTATTGAATTTTAATACTTTTTGCGTAAGCTTGTGACCACCAAAAAATACCTTAAAATTTCGTTAATTGTTTAACCGAATTTATACCTATTTGTCCGAATTGTCATATATGTCATAATTTGTACTTGTCCTAATTTTCATTTTTCTTAATTTCAAGTTTTCCAAACCAACATTTGCCATAATTTTTATTTGGCCTAATTTTCATTTCACTTCATTTCTGTTTGTCCAAAATTCCATTTGCCATAATTTCTTTGCAATCGAATTCTCACTTCACCGAAGCTTCATTTTTTGCTGCTTCTCTTAAAGAAAATATAGTGGGGAGTTGATACATTGATAGACAATTTTTTTCTGGATGAAAGGATAATATAGGCATAGGCCAAACGCAAGTTTTTATGCATGGTGAAATGCCTCCTATTCTCTTCCGACTATTTTATAATTAAATTTTGTCAAACTGAAAGAGCAGCTTTTTAACAAAGTTTAGAATGATAATCTATCTTTGAAAAAATACCAGTCTCTCCTTTCTCAGGACTTATCGATTTATAATTTTTTTCTTCCTTCTTTGAAACTGGAGATTTCCATTTGAGAGCATCACACGAGAATGAAGAGATATGTTACTTTAAAAACGAATTACTCAATAATAAGTAAAAATAGATATGGAAAATTTGTTTATAAACAAGCATAAAAGTAAGAAATTATAAATTATTCTTAAACAGTGTTACTATAAACTGCCACTCCTCGAAAGCAGTCGAGTTTGAATATGATGCGTCGCACAGTGGTGAAATTCTGGAATTTACTGTTCATAATAATTTTTTTCGGCAATTTGTAACTGATTTTCATGTATTTTTTTTAGAAATACTCAGCATTAAATTGTCGTGAATTGTGTGGTAGACGATCGATCGATCATTATCGATTAAAATTAGTAAAGGTACTCTTAAAGAATAGAAATATTTGATTGAGTAATGAAGGTTATTGTTATAAATAATTTTTATATCACAAATACCCTACTATTGTAATTTTATGTAAAAATGTGTATTTTTTAAATTTAAATTAAGGTGATTTATTATTGGACTGATAGGTAATGATGAATTGTTATTATATGTAAACAATTGATATTATTATAAACAATTTTTGTAATAAATATATAATTTTGTGAATTTTCTCAAAAACAGAATGCTTTCCTGTCACTAAAGTGTATTGGAATGTATGTAGAAGTGGTCTGCTGGTACAAATGATCGTTAGCAACTAATTATTTTTATGTTTAATAACAACTTTTACAAATAAATCACTGATTTTGACATTTTTGCTCACAAAAATTTCCTCTTTTTTGCTACATCCTATAGTAATCATCATGGAAGTGATTATAAATGTAGAAAATGTGTTTATCATTAATTATTAGCATTGTTATAAACAAAATTATAAACAAATAATCAACTTTTAACCTTTTAGGTTAAAAAATCACTTTTTCCGATGAATTGCTTTTAAAGCAACTTAATACTTAAATTTGCATAATAATATGTCTAGATAACTGACAATTAGTATTGTTAATAACAATCTATTTAAACAAATACCGATATCAACAAGTAATTCGTAGAAAAATTTCTGCTTTCAGCAATTTTAATTGAAATTACTTGTTGAAATCGGTATTTGTTTAAATATATTTTTTTAATAATACTAATTGTCAGTTATCTAGACATATTATTCTGTAAATTTAAGTATTAAGTTTCTTTGAAAATGATTCATCGAAAAAAATTATTTTTTCACCTGAAAAGTTAAAAGCTGATTATTTGTTTATAATTTTGTTTATAAAAATGCATTTTCTACATTTATAATCACTTCCAAGATAATTACTATAGGATGTAGGGAAAAAAGAAATTTTTCTGAGCAATAATATCAAAATTAGTGATTTTTTAATAAAATTTGTTACTAAACATAAAAATAATTAATTTTTAACTATCATTCGTATCAGCAGACCATTTCTACATACATTTCAATACATTTTAGTGACAGGTGAGCATGCTGTTTTTGAGAAAAATTACAAAATTGTATATTTGTGACTAAAATTGTTTCGAACAATATCAATTGTTTATATATAATAACAATTCATCATTACCTATCATTCCAATAATAAATCACTTTAATTTAAATTTAAAAAATACACATTTGTACCCAAAATTACAATAGTGGGTTATTAGTAATATAAAAATTATTTATAACAATTAACTTCATTACTCAATCCAATATTTCTGCTCTTTAAGAGTACGTACCTTTACTAATTCTGATCGATAGTGTGTTTATTTACGTCCCCAGATCTGAGAAAAAAAATCAAGTTGTGAAAATAGCTTTTGTCAGTTTATTGCTTCCTAATAAAGGAAGCTTTGTGACAATGAAAATTTTCGAGTCTTATTTTTTGACATTTCTCGGCCTAATGCGACCCCAGGAATCCGAAAATGTGGTTTTTAAAAAATGTCCGCGCGCGCGCGTGTGTGTGTGCGTGCGTGCGTCAACAATGCCTTTTTAATGATAACTCACAAACGGCTTGAGCTAGACCCATAAAATTTAGAGGAATTATAGTCCTAAATAATGCCCATATTTCATTAGGTTTTGAGCCGGAAAAGATAAGAAGAAGCATTTTTTATTCGAATTTACATTTTTCTTAAAAATCGTTTTAGATGTTATTTTTTGTTTTTGTTGCAATTTCGGTTATAGTCAAGAAAATTTACTTTAGATTTGGAGGTTATCACTGTTTTTTAAGTAATAAAAACTTTCCGTATATAATTTTTTTTAATATGAGGTGGTATTTAGTTGATAAAAATCAATACAATGCTTGTAATCATCTTCAAACAAAAAATTTCCTCATCGAAAATTTTTTAAATTTTGACTTTTTTTTAAATATTTTTTTGAATTCTGAGAATATAGCAATATTATAAGAACCAAATTTATTCTATTTGACGACAAGAATCGACTGGCCTATTATAAAACCATTTTGTGACCAGCTATATTTATAATATATAAAATTAAAATTATTTTTACGTTTTTATCAGAGAAAGTTTTTCAATTTTGGAAATATAGCAATATTATAAGAACCAAATTTATTCCTTTTAATGAGTCGAATTGATTGACCTATTATTAGTTGTTTAAAAAAAAACAATCTTTTTGAGGAAATACAGTGTTCATGAAATGAACACAAATACATCCCAACATGATGGAAACACCAAACTAATAACTACTTGGTAGCGGTTTTTATTTATGTAGAATTGCACTAACCAACAAATTAAAAAATCAGCTACCACACGATTCTGAACAGTTTGATTCTGAGTATTTAAAAAAAATACATGAAAATCAATTATGAATTGCCCAAAAAAATTATTATGAACAGTATATTCCAGAATTTCATTACTGTGCATCGCGACTTGAAAACTTTGAAAATTTTTTTGACAATATCAAGTAACACATCTTTTATACTTTTTACAGCTTCAGGAAGGTTTGAATTTCATATCTAGTTTTTAAAAAGTCGGTGCTCTCCTCCATCTTGATAAACAATAATTAAAAATTATTATTAAAATAAACAATGGAAGATTTGCAGTTTCGCTTATTTTTTCAAATTTAATTAAAATTTGATACTTTTTGCGTAAGTTTTTATCAGGCTACTTTTTTTGTAGGATCAATAATAACAAAGTTCTTGAAAAAAGTGACCTAAATTTTCAATTGAAAATAATTTTGAAAATATTCCAAATTTTGCAAAATCTTTTAGCACTAATATTTAGTACTTCAAAGTCAATGTAATAACTAAAAATAAACAAAATCGTCGATTTGACTTTTTCACTTGAAATGGAACGCCCCTATTCTAAATTCCAATATTTTCTAACATTTAATTGGGTATTTTAAAGTATCAAGTTTTTCTAAATTATAACTTTCAGCTTGACTTTCTTAATGGATATTAGGTATAGGTATGTTTTTATACGTAAAAGACATAAATCAAAGTACAGGTTCGTGCGAAAAAGAGGCAATTTGTAAGAAACAGTTTTAACAAACAGGAACATGAGCTATAACTCGTGAAGGATTCATAGTCTTATGTACTTCGCATACATGTATTCAGAACCAATATATTCTATTTTCTACCCGCATCTCCTTTATATGTATAGCTCTTTTACCCCATCTTTTTATCCACAGAGACTATCGAACGAAAATGTTTCTTGTTTACTAGGCATAATTCACTTTATGATGCCCTCGCGTGAAAACAAAGCATAACTAAAGACCATTCTGCAGCAAAAAGATTCGTTTATGTCCTTATTTTTTTCAGTCACGTGACTTACCAACGGATGTTGACTACGGGTAAAAGTATAAATACATCTTTTATAAGAGATTAAAAAGCATTTAGGTTTAAAAATTACCACGGATAGAAGTATAAATACATCTTTCATAAGAGGTTTAAAAAGCTTTCAGTATAAAGCTACAAAAATTCCAGCATTTAGGTTTTAAGAATTTTACTACTTTTGAGTTTTTACCATAATTTGGCACTGATGTAAGATGACATTTCCCAAAAGATTAAATCTAAAAAATAATTTTTATGAATGTTATGGAGGTGAGAAGGAAAAATCGAAAAACTTTTTTTCTCGGGAATGGCTCAACCGCTTTCGATTAAAAAAATATAGATTGTGAACACTTATAGGATAAATTGCCTCAAGAATTAGAAAAATTTTGAGACTACTGAAACAACCAGAAAATAATTTTTTAAATTTTCAAAAAACTTTTTAGGTTGTTTCCATGTGAACAATCGCCATATTTTCACAAAAATATCGACTAGTTACCGACTTTCACAAATACTTTTTCTGCATTTTTTTAAGGGGCACTTGATAGTCAAAAAAAATTTAAAAGCTGCAAAAAATACTTTTGGCTATTTTAGTGACAGATGTATAGAATATTCTGATAAAAAAACCAAACACACATACTAAAGCTGGTTAAATGATGTATTTGATTATTTAATTTGTTTAAATAATGAATTATTGTTATTCAAAAGCACTATATCTATAGTAAATGACCATCAGTAGAAGATCTATAGTTGATTCTGCCAAAAAAATCGAAACATACATGCTGAAAATGGTCAAATGATGAATTTGTTTATTAAATTTGTTTAAATAATGAACAATTGTTATTGAAAAGCATAATATCCATAACAGAAGGCCATTGGACAGAGATTCATAGTTGATTCTGCTGAAGAAACGAAACTTATCTACTGAAAAATTTCGGAATTATGCACTTGTTTATTAAATTTGTTTAAATAATGAATGATTGTTATCGAAAAGCACAATATCCATAGTAAGTTACCATAAGTGAAAGATGTATAGTTGATTCTGATGAAGAAACGAAACTTATCTACTGAAAAATGGCCAAATGATGCATTTGTTTATTAAATTTATTTAAATAATACAAAATTGTTGTCTAATAGCACAATGTTAGAGCGGCGGAACACTGAAAAGATACTAGCACTTGATTCTGCTAGGAAAAACGAAATATTTCTATTGGAAAATGACCTGATTAGAAAATGTATTAAATTGTTATAAACAATTAATAATTCATGTTTAACTTCTAATTTTAAATAAAGATTCCTTTACTCCCATCCTCTTCAACAAATATACAAAAGTACTTCATTATCGCAAATAGAGATAACTTTTGTTCAATAATTTGTTTACAATCCGAAAAATTTTTTCATGAAGTTAACACTGCCGGACGACATTTTTAATGAGTTTCTGCCTCGACTCTGGCCATTTGTAGTCAGGTCAGAAAATTTCCAACAAAATGGCAGCCATGAATAAACCAAAAAAATTTTTTTTCATTTTGTTTATTAAATAAAAATTTTTTAAAGAAACTTTTCTGAAAGGTCGGACCGTGAAACAATGCACAATTTCATAGTCTTTCATTTTAAAAAAAATGCAAATCGGATAAAAATTGTGTACTGAATATTGGTTTGTCCACAGGTATTTTTTTTGCCCCACTGTGTGTCATACTGAAAGTTAATTTTGTATTAAAAAATTAGTATAAATACAAGAAAAAGAGGTGTCCGAAGTTGGGTGATTCTGCGGTAATCGATTCGTCTCTTCAAAAGGAATAAATTTAGTTCTTATAATATTGTCATATTCCCAAAATTGAAAAAAGTTTTACTTAGAAACACAAAAAGTCAAAATTCAAAACATTTTAGATTAAATTTTTTGTTTGAAGATGATTACAAGCATTGCATTGATTTTTATCAACTAAATATCATCTCATATTTAAAAAAATTTTGTATTGAAAGTCTTTTGTGACTTAAAAAACAGTGACAAAAATTATTGAAAATTTCGAATTTTTCAAATATACTTTTTGTTATACCAAGATATTTAATGAATCAACATAAATCTTTTTTGGTAAAAAAATGTATTTCTATTCAACCTCCAAATCCAGAATGAATTTTCTTGACTATAATAAAAATTGACAAAAAATAACATTTAAAATGATTTTTAAGAAAAATATAAAATAAAAAAAAATATTTCTTCTTATCTGATCCGGCTCAAAACTGGAAAAATTTTGGATATCATATGGGACTGTAATTCCTCCAAATTTCATGACCTTAGCTCAACTCGTTTGCGAGATATATTTAAAAAGGCATCGTTGACATACACACACATGCACACGAACATTTTTGAATGGGGTCGAATTAGGTCGAGAAATGTCAAAAAAATGAGATTAGAAAATTTTAATCGTTCAAAGCTTCCTTTATGAGGAAGCAATAAAGGTTGAAAGCAATTATATAAAAATTTGAACGTCCCGTGTGGAAAAAGCCCTGATCAGCCCTCTTGGAACTGTTGGCCCACGTCAGGGCTCCGCGTGGGCAATCCACGCGGTCTAAATCCGCGCGGGCCCCCACCGAGGCCCCTGCTTGTTTACCCTCACGCTAAAAAATTAAAATTTGTTTGTTACCACTCGGAGAATCCATTTCTCGATTATGAGTGGTTCCTAGTCGCCTAAAAATAAGAATAACGGTTAATAGTTTTTTAACCCCCAAATTTTTCCCAAAAAATACAATTTGGACAAAAATTTGATGACAATGATTTGGAAGTTGAACTTAGAAATTTTAGATAATCTACGAGGGTCCTCGCAGTGGCTGCAGCTTGGCAGCCCTCATGGTCCAACAATTAAAATTTCTAAGTCGAAAAAGTTAACACTTTTTTACCCTCAAAAATTTAAAGCTAGAATAATTCAAAATCACCAAAACTGCGTTTATGACAAAAACTTGAAGACAATGTTTTGGAAATTGAGCTTAGAAATTTTTGATAATCTATGAGGGCCCTCGCAGTGGCCGCAGCTTGGCAGCCCTCATGGTCCAACGATTAAAATTTCTAAGTCGAAAAAGTTAACACTATTTTATCCTCAAAAATTTAAAGCTAGAATAATTCAAAATCACCAAAACTGCGTTTATGACAAAAACTTGAAGACAATGTTTTGGAAATTGAGCTTAGAAATTTTTGATAATCTATGAGGGCCCTCGCAGTGGCCGCAGCTTGGCAGCCCTCATGGTCCAACGATTAAAATTTCTAAGTCCAAAATTTTAACACATTTTCTATCCTCCAAAATTTGAAGCTAGAATAATTCAAATTCGCAAAAAATGCGTTTTTGACAAAAATTTTATGACAGTTTTTTGGAAGTTGAACTTAGAAATTTTAGATAATCCACGAGGGCATTCGCAGTGGCCACAGCTTGGCAACCCTCACGGTTAAATGATTAAAATTTCTAGCAATAATTAATTAGTGGATGTCCTTATTATAGTACATAGTCCACTGAGTAGTGCAGTAACAATTTCATCCGAATATGCAGTCATTAAGAAGAAAATTAATTTCGCAAAATAAGGATAAAGTGCGCACAGGGTGTCTGCCTTCTGATTACAAATTTTAACATATATCTAGGAAATATGGTCCCATGGAAAATTTCAACTCTGCTACGCTCTCGGTCTCAAGTTCAAGTCCCGTTCGAAGTCCCGATTTTTTTCTTCATTTTTTGTTTTTAAAATATTTTTGTTTATATTTTTATTCTTTGTGTTTATTGAAATATATTCAAAAACAACTTATAAATTGTTAATTATTAAAATTAATTTTTTGCCATGAGGGCAACCATGAGGATCCCCACGATGGTCCCACAAGGGCAACCACGAGGACAGTCATGAGGAAAATCCATGTGGAATCCTTCGGATTAGCATGTCGATTCCATATGGGGCCACGGCTGGATTGCCATGAGGGGGCCCGCGTGGCAAGAGGGCAATCCACGTGGGCCCCTCACGGGGGCCAACTCCATTATTCCACACGGGGTTTCTTTATTGTTTTATTTAAGTTTTAAAAATTTGAACGTTATTCTTCTATATTTGTGAATCATTAATTATTTAAAGTTTTAACAGTTCAGTTTTTCAACATTTTAATAAATAAACATTTAAAAATGCTGAATTATAAAAGTAGGCGAGACTTCTATTTAAACGCGATCGAGAAGATAAATATTTAAAAATGCAAGTTGATTGTCAACTGAAAATACTGCTTTTCTCTCTTATTAGTTATTTTTAGCAGAACGCAGTACATTGAATGTCCTGAGGGATCGTATTTTTTAAGCGGCATATGAAAAATGTTTAACATTCTTCACGGTAACGTCCGTCACTCTCGGGAGTGATTTTTATTCGAAAGCCGAGAATTTTGCAGCAAATGGCTTGGTTGCGCCAATCACGTGCGAATTCCATTGCGACTTTATTAATAAATCAACTCTACCTCTTCGCGTCGAAACGCGAGTAGAAGAGGAAAAATTCACGTAATGGCGTGACTATTAATTTTAGCGTACGTTTGCGCCATTAAACACAGAGGACACCAAAATTCTTTTAACTGCTCATGCTCGCACAATGCCACCACAACCATTATAAAAAAATTCAACGCTGCCAGCGAGTTTTTTCACCTGATGAAATAATAAAAAATTTTAATTAACACCCTCTACGAAAATTTTTAAAGAATTTCAAGTCATCGGTATTAATATCAACCCAATATTATTTTTAAAAAAGATATTAAAATTATCAGTTTTCCGATAATTAAAAGTTATATTAAAAATCTTTTCGATAATCAAATAATGGAGGTAC
Organism: Euceroptres primus; assembly: GCA_037177015.1. Lineage (NCBI taxonomy): Eukaryota > Metazoa > Arthropoda > Insecta > Hymenoptera > Figitidae > Euceroptres > Euceroptres primus. The sequence goes on from JBAGKK010049764.1 coordinate 14,468, forward strand.
AAGCTTCATATTTTAAATTAATTTTTTATCTCTAGCTTTTATTGTTGCTTCGTATCAGAAAATAGAACAACCTGTAAATGTTTTATATCCTTTTTCTTATTTCTTCGACTTTTTCCTCCAGTGACATAATAGAAATAGAATTTAACGAGCATCGCTCCAGTCCTTTAGTGTCACCTGCATCCTCTCTGGTTTCGAAAATTTAAACACTATACCGTTCAAGAAGGAAAATAAAGAAGAGGCAAAGCGAAAAGTGGTAACGTATCTCATCCTTTTCACGTTTTATTTACTATATTATATTAGGTTGAAAGAGATAATGGAAACTTAGTTTATGGAAAAACACATTTTTCGCGATACTGACTGGGGTAAAAATTTTATCGCATATTACGAACCACCAGCTTTAATCTCATTTTGTAAATTATGTGTTTTATTAGCGCAGTGATGCCTGAGCTTGATAATTACTTGATAACCTGTGTATTTTAATTTTTCGTGTTAACTCTCGTACTTCAGATAAGGTAAAAAGTTATACCCATTTTCAATGAGATAAATCCAGCATTAAAACTGTAATCAGTCGCTATTTTACATATTTTCAATAGGTCCTCCAATTATTGTATAAAATAGAGAATTTGCATTATCAAAAATTCGAATAAAAGTTGAAGGGTGGCAGTAAAATACTAGATAACCATAATTTTTGTCGAAAATGAGCTTTTTGCATAAAAATTTCTTAAAAAATCAAATACACGTTGTGTTAAAAGAATTTCTTCGAAATCTCATTTTTATCCCTTTAGTGACCACTTCGCCATAAGGTTATTGACAGTTTTTAAAAATTTTAATTTAACAATTTTAATTTAAAAATTCTGAGAAAATTTGAGAAGCATAAATGCATCTCAAAGAAGGTTTTCCAGACAGAAATTAATTTTAAAAATTTTTTGTTAACTTACAAAAATTGAAAAGTAGAGTTTTCAAAAACTGTAATTTTCTAAAGAAATTTGACATTAATTAAATTTGATAATACTTAAAGAAATTGATTTTTCAAAATTATTAAACTTTATTGATGAAAAAATATAATTTTACTTTTTTATCAGATTTTCAGCGAAAAATTGTTTGACTTAGTGCGATACCGTCACACTAAATCTTGATTTTCTCGGAACAGAATAATTTCTTTTTATCAAAAATTTTTTCTTCTCATTCACCATCCCCATATCTCGGGAGCGAGGTTTTATTTTTATAAAATATTGAAAATTCAATTTTTAATCGCTATCCAGAGCCGATTTTGAAAACCTATGAAATTCTACCCCCAAAATTATCAGTAGATTTAATCGGAACTGGCCAACTTTTTTTCACCAAACTTTAATTACCCGTATTCAGCAACTCAATATCTCGGGAGCAAGTTTTTATTTTTCTGTTTAAACTAAAAATTGTATTCTTTATTATAATCCGCAGCCGAGCCTGCTCTAATTTTTGTTTAGTGTCACTTCGAGATTGTCAACTTCCAGATGTATTTCTTCAAAACTGGATAACTTTTTCTAATCAAACTTTTTTAGCCACAATTCAGCAACACTTCAGCTCAAGAGCGGACTTTTGTGAAAAATTCACATTTTGTTGGTTATCTAGTTTTGTACTGCAACCCTTCAGTTATTGAATCTTTTTAGAGAACGTTAAAACGAATTTATTGTTACGTCAAATGAATAAATATTATATATGTATAATTAATAAATAATAATTAATAAAACTAAATTGAAAATTTCATTTTCAAAAATGGAATATATACTTAGGGGAATTAAGAGCTAGTTGAGATATACAGATAATAATAATTTTCAGTGATTCACTCCAATTAAATTGGAGTGAAAGTATATAAAACTTGAAACAACAATATTTTTGAAAAAGGTTTTTAAAATTAGTATCTCTCGAAATTACAAAGTTTAATTCCTTAGTATTAACTCAGTAAAACCAGAAAAGAAAATTTATGCCTGAAATATTCAAACATTGAGATATAAAAACGTAAGAAAAAGCCAAGCCGTACTTGGAAAAAATAGGATTATGAGAGCGCAGCTTAAAAAATATGCGGAACGTGAACCAAGCTTCACGTTTTATATATCTATCATCCAGCGTCCTTCGATAAACCAAGCATAAAATTGAAGGGTTCACCGCCTAAGGCAACTAACCAAACTTTTTCTTCAAGAAAATATTTTACATTAATCTGTCACGTCCATTTTTACGACGAAAAACATAAAAATATATTTTTCTGAGTGCAAAATATAAATTGGGAAGACACATACGTCCATTAAAAATGGACAAAAATGTGTTCTGAGAAAATTACACTTTTATGAAATATGTTTTTCGACAAAACTTTTTAGATCAATATTGAGGATTTTTGGATTTTCAAACATTATTAGATTTATTTAGCTTCTGATGCCAACTACTTGCTGCATCATGAATATATGATAAATTCACTGAGTGTAATCCTTAGTACCTTAAAAGCAATATCATGTATTCGTGAGTCAATGTAACAACATTATAAGTCGACTTTTAAAGTCAAGCACGAAACGTTAAAAACTATTGACATCCTCGTTAAATGTTGTTTGCAATTCCTCTTTCACTTAATCTCATTTCCAATCTGTCCTCTAGATAAATCCCTTGTATATAAATTTGCGAAGAAAAATTTAACGAAAAATAAATTTAGAGAAAAATGACATCGAAAGAAGCTTGAATATTATTTTGAAATTAAAACTTTTAAAAGATAAGTTGAAAAGATTCAAATGTAAAATATATTTTAACTCTTTAGCGTCTCAGTTTTCTTCAGAGGTTTCACAAACTACAGTCATTGAAAAAATATTGAATTTCTCATTTTTTATAATCAGGTATAAAGAGTATAATCGTTTAAAGAGCTTACAGACCATTACTTCGGTTTTAAATTAATTCCCGACATAAAAATAAATTACTCTTGAATTTAGATAACTTGGGTAGATGAGGCAATGAACTTTCGAGTTCCAAATGCTGATAAATAATAATAATAATGTTCTAAATTTAAATCTTAGTCTATTTTACGAAAAATTTATCTCATTAGTTCTTCCTCAGTTCTGAATTCAAGTTTTCCTTTCTATTCGCAGCATTAATTTTAAAAAATGTTGAGAAAAATTTCACGTTGGTTCAATTATATTTAAGAGTAATTTTTTAATTATTCTGGTATCTTAATTATTGTGGTATCCTAATTATTAATCTATCCATCTTCTACGGGCCTATTACGTTCTAATGAATTTAAAAACACTTTATTATCACGAAAAAGTTACTTACGAATAACATTTGATACAACCCAAATTAAAATTACATTTTATTACATTTCTATTATCATTCCAGGCCTGCCAGCGACATTTGAGATTGAAAAAAGTGTAAAAGCGACCATTTTTTTCGAAAAAGTGACTAGCAAATTTTGAGTTATAATTATGTATTTTTTTAAAGCAAACCAAATAATATGCCCTTTCATCAATTAATTTTAGGGTATTCTTTAAGATTTTATAAGATTATTATTATAGGAGAAACCAAAAAACTATACAAGATTATATGGAAGAATGCAGAAGTCAATTAATCCAGACATCAATTAATTTTAAAGTATTCTTTAAGATTTTATAAGATCCTTATAGAAGAAACCAAAAAACTATAAACGATTATGGAAGAATCCAGAGATATCTAGAAGATTGTAGAAGCTTCTGAAACAGTCTCGAATATTTTGGAGAATTTTTATAGATTTCAGATCAATTTGGCAGATTCTAAAAGACTTGAGGAAATTTCGAAAGCCTTTTGTCAATTTTGAAGGATTTTAAAAGATTCTTGAAAAACATAAAAAATTTTAGTCGGTAATAATGGAAGAGATAAAAAGATTTGAAAATTTCAGAAAACGTTGAAAAAGTTTTTGAACGCCATAAGTTTCTATTTCTCATAATTCTTGGAAAAATAATTGGATCTTTGAGTAAATAAAAAATAGGGAAAAAGGAATAAAATTCTCACATAAAGAGATTTTAGGGGATTTTAAGAATAATAGAGGGAAAATAGGAAAAAAATAGGAATAGGGAACTGTGATCAATTTCGTATTCCCACTTGAATCATAAACTTTCAGAATGTGAAAAATAAAGTTATATTTTCAACATGACAATAATTTTCATCGGAGAACGAAATTTAAAAGATTATTTTTATTTTTAACGAAAAAACTGACTAAAATATTTTTTAAAAGTGGAAAACATTACTAAATTCATAAAAAGTGACTAAAATTGAAAGAAGTAACTCGCTGGCAGGCCTGTAAATTTCGAATTAGAGATGTTGAAGTGAAAATTTTCCATTGAAATTTTCATTTTCATTTTAAAAATCGAGAAATTTTCAATAAGCTATTCGTGAAAATTTTCACGATGCAAAGTTCCATTAAAATGTTTTTTTATTTATGAACGAGTTTTCAATTTTAATCTGGAGGTTGCGAGAAATTTCTTAAATTTCATAGTATTAAATATAAAATATTACAAATTTCCAACAATAAGAGTGACTTTAAAGGGTGCGTAAAAAAATTTTTGAAATAATATATATATCAAATATAAGTCTTCTTAAACTTACATTTTTGTAACTTATTTTCAACAAAAGTAATTTAAGGGGAGGCACCAGTAAATGTTTGGCTCATTAAAATCCTGTTGACATAGTATCTTAGCATTTTTTTCTAATACATTTTCAAACGGAAAAAATAAAAAGTATTTTAAATTTAAAGCTGAATTTTAGGATAAAACTTCAAAACGTTTCTTGTATTTCCAAAATCAGTATTATCAACTAGTGACTTTTTTTACACATTTTCTAAACTATTTTGAAAAATCTGTCGCATGGATTTCAAAGTCCATTTTTTTAAAGCATTCGACTATTTTAAATACGATATGTTTGTATTTTAATCAAAACACGTTCTCAATTTGTTACTATTTTCGAAAACAAAACTATTCATTTTAGCAGTTGGAAATAATTATACTTTTACTAAAAAAAATCTATTTTAAAAATGTTAATGTTACTTAAATAAAAATTAATCTCCAATAGCAAACTTTATTATTAATAGTTGGCGACTTTATTATGTATGCAGCTTTTTAAGACTATTTTAAACAGCTTTTCTCATGGAATGCACAATATTTTGATATACTTAAAAAATACACTATTTCCCTTACGAAAAAGTATATCAGGGAAATAATGACACGTATATCATTTTTTTCTGTCATTTTTTCACGAACACAGGGAAAACTACAGAAGATGATAGAAAAGTGACACGTCTGTCATTATTTTCCTGTCATTGTTGAAAAGTGATATACCTGTAATTATTTTCCTGTCATTGTTGAAAAACGATAAGCCTGTCATTATTTTCCTGCTATTGTTGAAAAATGATACGCCTGTCATTATTTTCCTGCCATTTCCTGTCATTCTTGCGAAAAATGACAGGAAAAAAGACGATACGCTTCGTGTCATTCCCTAACGAAAAAATATGACAGGAAAATAATGACACGAAGCTTGTCGTTTTATTCCTGTCATTTTTTCGCAAGAATGACAGGAAACGATAGGAAATTAATGACAAGCGTGTTATGTTTCAACAGTGACAGAAAAATAATCACAGTTTTCTGTCATTTTCTGTATTTTTTCCTGTTGTTGTGAAAAAATGACAAGCATGTGATTATTTTCCTGACCTACTTTTTCGTAAGGGTTATTTTCCTGTCATATTTTTTCGTAAGGATTCACTACTTCATGTTTAGTGACTACTCCTAATTTTTCGAATTATTAAATTTGGTACACAATATACACTTAAAATAAAGTTTGAGAATTTTCTGTTAAATTCAATTACTTCACATGCCAATACTTTTTGAAACTAAAGAGAGAAAGCAATCTGAAATGCAAGACTTCTCGTGTTGAAAATTTCAAACAAACATTTTTTTCGTAAAAATTTACGACACTTTCGAATTGTTTCGTTGTTTTTTGGCAAGGGCAGTTTTGCTGTTTGTTGTTAAAGAGCAGTTTTACTTCCGTTATAAACGGTTTTTCGTGTTGATTTGAAAACTTGAATTTGGACTCACCGTGCGGTCTCCTAAATTTCGAACGCGACAGTTCAATTGAGCAGTCTTGCCAACCAAAGCCGTTACGTTTTGAGAGGCTGAAACATCGAAGTACGGTCCTCGATCCAGGGGTTCGAGCTCCTGCTCTTTCTCCAGATCCTCATTGTCGCTCCTACATCGAGCAGATCCTGAAACACGATAAAAATAAATATCCCTCTTTAGTATCTCTTTCGAACGTCAACGAGAAATCGTGATTGAATACTACCGTATTTATTCGAAACAAAAAAGATATATCAGGCCATATTTCACCTCTGACAATTCAATTTCATCCCTGATGGAGTGTGTTATTTTTCACTTGACCGAGACAACATTTTACGATACAAATTCCAATAGAACAACAAGAGAAATTGAGAAAATGCTTCTTGAACCTTTTTTGTACCACTCCTTTTTCAGAAAAAAAATATTAAAAAATTGCAAACGTTTATTTTCCAAAATGGCATTTTCATCAAAATTGTATTGAAACCCTCATTTTAAATCTAACTCTCTATGCTTTGATGACAATATTCACAAGAAAAATGAATAAAACAGAATTGAGAGTAATTTTCTTTTCCTTTCATTGAGATAAAATCTGTCTTGGACTTAAAAGATTTATGGATCGAGGAACGAATGTCTCCTTAAAGAAGGCCATAGAAGAGCACGTAACACAAAAGGATATTAGTGTCCTAGGATTGGGTTAGAGGATTTCTTTATTTTTAGGTAAAGGACTTTAAGAAGTTTTTGAAGCAGTCAGCCATTTGGAGAGCTTTCGATTTATTCGTGCCAAACGAGTATTTTATACTTTCTCTATCTATATAGATATACTTATTTCATATACATATACATCTTTCAACTCCCACGTTCTTTTTCTTACGGTCCTTGAGCTACTTGTATTTTTCAAACGACTTAGCACTGATGTGATATCGAAAGACCTCTTTCTTTTAAATCCTTTCTTTTAACCGTCGCAAAAGTCACGTCGCTTTCAGTGGGTACGGTCGAATGAGTCTCTCGTATAGTCCTTTCGAATAAGACGACAAAGTCGTACAAGTGTCCAGAAAATAAACTTTTCAAAGGAGAAAATACACTTTTCAATGGAGAAAATAAACTTTTCAACCTAGACAAGCATTAGAGTAAGGAAACTGTTTTCTTGAGAAGAAACTTCTAAAATCGCATCACATGGATTATTCAGAGAATTTCGGGCTTGAGGGTATTTGATGCATAATGACGTCACGAATTACCGACCGATTTTTTATTTACATTCAGCGGGTTTATTAAGAGAGAAATGCAAATATAATTCTGAAATTTTGGGAAATAATAAAGAATATATTTAGGCATCGATATCTAGCGCGTTTCAGATTTAATTTCGAAAAAAACATTTTTTTAAATGATTCATATCACGTATTCTGGGAAAATGTATTTGAATATTTTATAACTTTCCTTGAACAGAAACTGAGAAGCTTTATTCTTCTTATAAAAACTAATACAATTTCAATGAAAAGTTACAATAACTATATAATTATAATTTAAAGAAAGAAACATTTTTACAAAATGCTTTATTTAATGAATTCTTTTTATAAATACTAATATAATTTCAATAAAAAGATATAATAAATATAATTTTAAAAAAGAAAAATTTTTATGAAATGACAGCAATTCATAAAATAACAACACGGAGAAAAAATCTGTGAATTTACAGATTTTTACCTACATTCCAGAGAAATGGTGACAGCATATTAAATAGTGTTGTTTTTAGTCGAATACGCGCAGTAAAATAGATAGAATTGACATATTGGCATGAATTTTTTATGTAAAAATTATATGATACACAGATCGACAAATTTCATTCTTTTCTGAGAGTTCTAATTAAATAAGTGTTCCTGAAGGAATTTGATGCGCTGGATTCAAATCTATTCTCCAAATTCCTCTATCAGATCTCACCCTTTTGTTTTCTGCAAAAATATCATCACCCTTTTTTAAAAATATTACATTGTCGAATTCACTTATTTATTTTTTTCTATCTATTGAATAATTCTTAATTTTTAAATTATATTCTTAAATTAACAATATTAATGATATTTATGATTTTATTTATAATAATATTATTAAATTCTTATTTATTACTTTAAAGTTGATTTTTTAACCCCAGCATATTCGACTTCTAAAAAAAAACTTTTTTACTGATATTTTCGGTAAATCTTACAGGTAAAAATTACAGAATAACGTATGTTGTCCCAATTTCTGTAAATTTAAAGGAGCTATTTTTCTCAATGAGGGACGTAATCAAAATGCTACGTTAATTCGTAAATTTTCTAAGAAGATATTGCAAAAATAGTGAAAATTGAGTTCTTTAAAATTATTATTAAGTTCTGAAGTAATAAATATTTGTAATTTTAGAGTTAAAGGATCTAACGCCTCATAAACTACCGTTTTTTCTGACTGTGTTTATAATGTTAAACTAGATATTTGTTATCATTGCGGAAGTAGATTTTTTTCAACAGGAGAAGTAGTTTCTTAAAATAAATGAATATTTATTCAATTATTGATATAAGCACTACATATTATATTAATGAATGTTTTACATTTTATCAATGAATCTGATATTTCTTTAAATTCAACGATTATTTTGTTGAACTAAATATGTAATAACTAATAAATATCCACGAATTTTGAAAAGGATTTATTAAAAAGTGTTTATTATTCCAGAAGTTAGTCGTAATTAAAATTGGAAATGTACTTTCTACAAGTGGGGGTTCAAATTTGTTGCATATAAATAAATAAATAAATAAATGTGAAAGTCTCCACATAGTACAAATCACTTTTGAAACAAGCAAATTTTTTTCAAAAACTTTTTCAAAATTGTATTTTGTCGTTCAAGTTAGATGCATTAACACTAAAAAAAGATATTGTTAAAGTATTCATACTAAAAAACTTATTTGCAGAACTTGTGAAGCCTTTTGTCGTCTCGAATTCTTCATATTTCTATAATTAAGATTTATATTACATACTTAATAGAATAAGAGAATGCAATAAAGTTTTAAAAAATGAAAAGAAAAACGATGTACTATAGTTATTATATACAAAAACAATTGTTAGCCAAAATTAAAAAATTTTTTAAAATAAAATTGTTAACAGCAAAGTTATAAAATTATATTATAATTTGTTTGCTTTAATACTTCTTTATCCAAATAAAAATTATTTATCTAAAAGCCTTTGTTTTATTGACTTTTTTTACATAACTTCTTCGAAAATTCAAAATTTATTATCGGTTCGTCCCTGACAAGATAAAAATAAGGTTACGTTGATGGATGTTACATCGATCGAAAACGACACAAAAATTGTTCGCCAAGTTTTAAAGTAGTAGGAATTTGAAAGTTCTATAACAAATTGTTTTTTCACACTCTGATTTACTTTTCTATCGTATATTTACTCACATTTATTGAGAAATATAAAAGTTATTTTAAGTTACGACGATGAAATCTAATAAAAATACGTAAAGTTTTCTTTGACTCTTTCTTCGTTTGCAACAAAAGTTCTTAATTTTTTTTCCTTAAATTCGAAAGGATTGAGTAGTGAAAAGCTTTTTCTTCAATTTGATGTCAAAACCGAACGCAAAAAACTAATCCTAGTGGTCAAATAATAGCCGTTAATGTATCGACGTAACCACGGAAATATTTTCGTAGGCACTCATATTTGAGTACTTATTGTTGTCTATATTCCACTTAAATTAAAATATTAGTAGTGGAAATTGTGCTTTTTGGGATAAATTTTAAGACTATCAAGCATACATTTTAAAATAGTGGTATTTCCTTGAAAGTGTCCGTGCATATTATTCTTATTAATAGTTATCAAAAGCTTCCGAAACCTCAACTTTTTTTAGTTTTAACGAATAATGAGTTCTTTTAATATTAATTTGATGTGGGCCATGCACTTTTTTGTCGCTTTTCCAGGGAAATGCCACAGTTCATTATATATTTTCGATTAGGTTATAAACTTAGCCTCGGGCATGTGTGGACATTACGGTGGTCCAAAAATGCATTTAAAATTTTTTTTGTTGAATTTTCATGCTCTCACCCCCCCTCCCTAATTTTCTTCGAATCCACCAAAAAATAAATACTTTTTTTTGGAAAAAAAAAGATATTTAGAGGTTCCGCAAGCCCCATGAAATTTAACACGTATTTCCCATAAGAAAAAAAGACGTTATTGTAAATTTTATTCAGAATCGTCAATATTAGGTAAATCGAGTTGAAACTGAATATTTCTCTTCATAATTAGCCATAGAATACGAATCAAAAACAACTTTTTAAATATCACCCCCATAAGTCTGTTTTATAGGGTCCCAAAGAACCCCATAAGTGAAAAATTGGGTTTTGCAAGTTTTTGGCGCTAATTATGATTTTTTTTTGCGTTTTTTTAGTACAAATTGTGTCTAATACATAAAATATTCCTTTATTCTGATAATTAGATGTTTTAGTAAATTTTTTAAACAATTTATTATTGTTTATAGCAATTTTCTCTTAGAATAGAGTTAGAAAGTCGCGGTTTTTCCAATATTTTTCAACTTTTTGTCCACTTTTCACTTAGTGAGGTAATAATTAACGAAAGTTAATAAACACAATTATTTAAACAATTTATTATTATTTATAACCATATTCTCTTAGAATAATGCTAGGAAGCTGCGGTGTTTTCTAAAATTTTCTACCTTTTGTCCACTTTCAATTAGACTGAGGAAATAGTTATTTCAATTTAACAACCATAATTGTTTAAACAATTTATTATTATTTTTAATAATCTTTTCTTCGAATAATACCAGAAAATTGCAGTTTTTTCTGAAATATTCAACATTTTGTCCACTATTCGTTTAGAGTGAGATAATAATTAATGCAATTTAACAAACATAAGGGTTCAAATAAATTATTATTGTTTATAACTATCTTCTCTTATAGAAATGCTAGAGAGTTCAGTTTTTTTCTGAAATATTCAATTTTTTGTCCACTTTTCATTTTTTAATCTCCGTATATGTATATTATCATCGATGACAACATGTTTTCTCCAGGAAAGGACGGAGGGAGGGGGGCTGATAGTAAAATGTGTGCAATGCCAAATTTTTCTTTTACGCTTTGCAATAAACTTCGTTTTGTAATTCAAAACAAAATTTTTACATGTCATTTATAGCCCCACTCCTCCGACCAACTCCTAATTATTCTATCCTTTGTTTTTAGATCTACTGTAAGATAGCCGTTTTGTTTAAATTCATATTTTTAAAACATTAGTGAATAAGTAAAAGCACTTCACTTTGAAAAAAATAAAATACTATTTAAAAAATTATTCTTGTAGATGTTCATTTATTATTTGTTCATAACTAAAAAGTCAAAGCAAAACTGAAGATTTCAGAAAAAAGCGTAACTTTTTAGCATTTCTCAAGAGAAGGTAGTTATAAACGATAATCAATTGTTTAAATAATTATGTTTGTTAACTGGCATTAATTATTACCTAAACAAATGAAAAGTGTACAAAAAGTTAAAAATTTCAGAAAAACCGCAATTATCTAGCCTTATTCAAAGACAATATTATTAAAAATCATAATAAAGTGTTTAAACTATTGTCAATATCATTAAAAATAATAATAAATTGCTTAAACAATTCTGTTTGTTGGATTAAAATAATTATTACCTTACTCTAATTGAAAAGTGGACAAAAGGTGGAAAATTTTAGAAAAAACCACAACTTTCTAGCATTATTCTAAGAGAATATTGTTATAAATAATAATACATTGTTTAAACAATTGTGTTTATTAACTTGCATTAATTATTACCTCACTAAGTGAAAAGTGAACAAAAACTTGAAAATTTCAGAAAAAAACTGCTACGGTCTAACATTATTCTAAGAGAATAATGTTATAAGTAATAATAAATTGTTTAAATAATTATTTCTGTTAATTTTAATTGATTATTGCCTCGCTCTAACTGAAAAGTTGAAAAAATAGGGAAAAATTTGGAAAAAACCGCGACTTTCTAACTCTATTTTAAGAGAAAACTGCTATGAACAATAATAAATTCTTTAAATAATTTATGTAAACATCCGATTATCAGGAGCAAGTAATATTTTATGTATTAGAAACAATTTGTACTAAGAAAAACGCAAAAAAATAATAAATAGCGCCAAGAACTCGCAAAACCCAATTTTTCACTCATGGGGCTTCTTTGGGATCCTAGAAAACCGACTTATGGGGGTAATATTTGAGAAGTAATTTTTGATTCCTATTCTATGGCTAATTGTGAAGGGAAATGTTTAGTTTCAACTCGATTCACCGAATGTTGACGATTCTGAATAAAATTTACAAAATCGTCTTTTTTTCTTATGGGAAATAGGTGTTATACCTCACGGGGCTTGCGGAACCTCTAAATACCAATTTTTTTTTTCGGAAAAAAACATTTATTTTTTGGTAGATTCGAACAAATTTGGGGGGTTAGAGCATGAAAATTCGAAAAAAAATTTTATAAATCATTTTTGGACCACTCTAATGGACATGCTCCAAAACTATTTTTTCGGTATGTAATGTTATTTTATTCTCACTTACAATAATATAATCAATTTTTTTAGTATGGATCATATTATGGGGCATTAAAATGAATATTCGTACCAAGTTTCGTTACAATACAATTAATTCTTTAGAGGATTTATCCCTTTGACATGAAAGTGCCCTGTATGTAGATAATTACCCAGAAAGGGCTAAATTTGTAATGATATATGTTTTGGAAAACAATATAAATATATTTCAGTGAATATTATAAAATATCAAAGAGAAATACTTTGCTCTTTTGATACTGGTAGTGAATTAGCAAAAATAGTGAAATATTAGTAATCAACATAGGAAATGAAAGACTCATGAAAACCATGTAAATAAATAATTCGTTAGGGTGGAACTGAATATTTCATGTGAATAATACAGTATATCGTTAATCGGATAAAATATTCCTTTTAAACGAACTCTCTCGTTTGAATCCGCGGACGGAATCAGCGGGTATTCGGTGCGCAATTACTTCCAGCTTTTCCACGAGTCTCGTGTGAATTGCAGAATGCAATTGCGAAGTGTAATTACGCCATGTGTTTTCTGTACACGCGGTTATGGCAGTCCCTCTTAAATCATCAGCGTAATCCCCACGGAAGTACCAAATACATGAAACGATCCAGTGACAGTTGATAAAACGTGTGCACACGCAGTCTGTGCTCTGTATAGTTCGTAAATACAAACAAGAGTGAAACGAACACGGTACTCACACGTTACAGTGTTGATGAAAACTTCAACGAGAAGCGCTGATTGTCTCTTGCATTATTTCGAACCTGTTTTGCTTATAAAGCTTTATGCTATGTTCATCTGTTTATTATTCCATTAGAAAAACCAACCTCGTTTCGGAAAAGTTTCACTTAAAATGTCAGCCCAATAAATGCTTAAACGAGAAAAGAAAACACTTGCTTTTTTATGATATATTTACATTCAAACACGAGGGCATGATACATATAATGAAGTCACAAATTACCAACCGTTCCTTATTTATATTTAGCGGGTTTATTATTAGAGAAATTTAAATATAACGCTGAAATTTTGGGAAATGATAAAGATCCATGTCTGGTGAGTTTTGGTTTTTATTTTGAAAAAAATTGTTTTTCAAAATTTAGTGCGGTTTTCGAAAAATACTTGGATTCAATCCAAAATATCTAGAATGAATGAAGCAACTATCCAGAAAATTTTCCTAATAGCTTAGAAACTGTTTAAAAATTTATTGAATTTGTTATAAACAAATAAGTGAGTGAAAATGGATTCATGGGGATTGGCAGTGATTCGT
>JBAGKK010049765.1:0-10117 GCA_037177015.1 Euceroptres primus
CGTGCTCTGTTTTTTAGATCCCCAAGATACAAGACTATCACCTAGCTTTACAATGAAACCTGAGACCGATTTTCGCGTTACGTGGTCACTTTCATAGTCCGCACCACTATACGTTGATATTTTTGAACAATCGTTTTTACTTTTATAAATTAGACCGTACCCTATCGTTCCTTTTACATACTTTATTATTCTTTTTATTGCGTTCCAATGAATTTTCCATGGATTTTCCGCATATCGGCTAAGCACTTCCACTGCAAATGCAATGTCCGGACGAGTTATGGTCGCGAGAAACATGAGACTGCCGATGGCTTCTTTATACGGAACATTGTTCGCATTCCAATCCCCACCATTTTCAAAAAAAGCAGTAATGCTATTTGGATCAGCTGGTATTCGGACGCTATTAGCATTGTCTAAGTTAAATTTATTCACAATCTTGTCAGCATATGTTTTTTGATGTACGAACAACGAACCGTTTGACAAAGTATTAATTTCTTCACCTAAAAAGGTTTTTAGAGAATTAGACGTTATTTCGAGATTTTCTTCCAGATATTTTAGAAACAGATGTAGTCTTTCTTTACTTCTTGATGCGATTACACCGTCATTAACTTAAATTATTAAAAATAATTTTTCTTTATCACCTTTACTAATAAAGACGCACGGATCAGCATGGGTAGGATGTAAATCGAATTTCTTTAAACACTTTACAAATTTCGTGTTCCAGCATCTAGCAGATTGTTTCAATCCGTACAAACTCTTTTTCAACAAACATACTTTATCCGATCCATCTTCAAAACCCTTAGGTTGGTGCATATACATAGTTACTTTTACATCGCCGTTTAAAAAAGCTGATTTTACATCGAATTGCATACAATGCATATTTTCTGAAGCGTTTATAGATAAGAAGGCTCGAATCGAATTGTATCTCGCCACGGGGCTAAATATTTCTTTATAATCTACATCCTTTCTTTGACGAAACCCGTTTATAACTAACCGTGCTCTAAATTTTACATTGTTTTTATCCGGATTTGTTTTTTTTATAAACCCACCTATTAGAGAGTATTTTTGCATCTGTTGGTGCATTAACTACAATACAAGTCTTATTTTTATTAAGTGCTAAAATTTCTTCATTTATAGCTTCTTGCCAAGCCCTTGATTCCTCGCTATTTATTGCCCGCTCGTAATCATTTGGTTCATCTAAATCCGCAATAAACAAATCTTCAATGTTTTCAAAATCAAACATATAATTGGTTACTATGTTACCACGATCTGGTGATCGCAAATCTCTACGGTTTCGCAAATTATATCCTTGTTCGTTTGCTTGTTCGGGTACAATTATGTTCTGATTTACATTTTCGTTTTCTACATTTTCCGGTACATTATTTTCATTTTCCAAATTATTTGCAATACCATTTTCTTTTTCTAAATTAGTGTCATAAAGTGCTTCAAAGATGCAAAAATTATGCTCATTATCGTTTGTTTCTATAGTATTAGATTTTAACTCATTTTTAAATAAAACATCTCTGCGTTTTTCTATCTTATTCTTATCACACATTAATATCCTATAACCTTTCGTACAATCGTCATAGCTGACAAAAATACCGATTTTAAATTTCGCATCTCACTTTTTTCTCTGATTTTTATCAATATGTGCATAAACCTCAGTACTGAAAGTTTTAAACTAGTTGAAATTACATTTGTTTCCATGCCAAGAAATCATACGGAGTTTTACCCGGAATGCTAGTTTTTCTACTCCTATTTAGTACGTACCTACAGTTTTGCACTTCCTTTTTATGTTTCAAAAAGTGAAGAACAATGCATTGCGAATAATCATCTTTAAATAATCAAAAGTATCGAGAGCCACCAATGGAATTACACTGAACGCGCGGTTCTGTGCCGGCTTCGGGGGTTGCCTCAATGACCTTGGCACTAAAGCGAGTGAATCTAAACGTAAACAAGTCAGGGTCGTATGAACTATTTCTGTTTGATTTTTGTCACGAGTGAAAATTTTTTTTTAAATATAAGTTTAATTTAACGTCTACTTTACTGTTAAGTTTGATTTAGTTAGTATTTATGAATTATTACATATAACGCATAACCAAAATACTCAAAACGAACTGATACAAACCGACGCGTAGACTACTGCGTCACTATTGCGCACTTTGTTGCTACGCTACCGCTGAGCTCCGAGTTCAGCTTTCCTCGTCCCACTCGGACCCCTTGCCCAAATCTGAATGTGTTAGTATGTATAAACTACTTCCAGGAAGATAGATTTCGCGCGGCACAGAACCGCGCGTTCAGTGTAGTTTCCATTGGCTCACATAGGTCTGAATGAATTATTTCGCCTACATTAGTTGTATGATTTTCGCTGGATGAAAAAGGACTTCTATGCATTTTGCCGAGCGCACAAGCATCACAGAACTGTTTCGATTCGTCTGTCTTAACGCTATTACTTCTAAGAAAATTCTTAACGTGCGGAAAATTTTGGTGGGCTAAACGTTCGTGCCACACCTGCAACATATTTTTCTCAATAGGCATATTCGCGCTTTCTTCAGCAAACTACGAGTTTTCTACTTCATCGACTTTTATTTTTATTATAAATAAGTTACTATTCTCGGGGTTTTCTCCCATTGCCGCGATTTCATTAGCTTTATAAAACGTACATTTACCTTTATTCGATTTGAAAATCATATTTTTCGCAAGTGTTTCTCCCAAAGAAAAAAGGTTATATTCAAGTTTCCCGCTAGCCAGACATATACTGCGATGCTCCAGAGTCTAAGAACCATGCTGTTGACTGTGTATTTCCATTTGTTGAAATTAGCGATTCACCTATAAGGGCGTTGCCGTTGAGAATTTCCTGGAAGATGCCAGCAATCATGGTGCTTGTGGCCGACCTTTCCACAGTGCCAACAACTCACTTGTTTTGATTTGTTTCTAGTAGCGTCGTATTCACTTTTTCCTTTCGTGTTGCTATGCCCTTTATTCTCATTGAATTTTCTTGTATTTCTTTGAAAATTTTCGCTTCTACCACTAGCTACAAGAGCGCCACTCTCCGAACCTTCTTGAACGGACATTCGCGTTTCTTCCATAACCAGACGCGAGTTAAATTCTCTAGCGTTTTCTCACTAGTTGCAGCTGAATCCCAAGCAGATCGAAAATAATTGTAATTTGAGGGAAGGGTCATGAGATTTTCGTTATTAACATGCTTTCAGATATATTCTCATTTAGCCCTCTTAATGTATGACACAAGTCTTCAATCTTCGAAATATGGGTTGCTATGTCTTCACTGGGATCATTCTGGAAGCTAAACCATTTTTGCTGTAGCACGTGTACACTCGCCTCTGACCGATTTTCGTAGATAGCATGGAGTTTATCCCACATTTTTTTTGCTGACTGGCAGTTGAGTATGTGCGTCATTGGTTGCCTTTTTATCGACGTCACTATAAACTTCTGAGCTATACCGTCCTTTTTATTGAACTCTCTTAATTCTCTCGCGCACTGCGTTCTTTGCAGTACAGTTGCCTCATCTTCTAAAGCGGCTGGTTTTGTCTCTGTTCCGTCCACAACTATAAAAACTTCATGAGACATAGAATCACACGAATCTGGAATTTCCAGATACTCCAATTTTCGACGCTTTTCAGTTTTGCAATTTTCAACAGATCGCTCTCCATTTTGAACACTTTTTGCTCTTTTGCACTGTAGGCTGACTTGGTTCAAACTTTCACTTTTTGTCCGACTCCGATTACATGTAAATTCCGTTTTATACGAACTGGGTGTCCTGGGCCCATAAGCTGTTGAATAAATAGACACACAAAGTAGTGAAATAATCGTTTATTAGAAAACAAAGGATGGTGACATCCTACACGGACGAGCGATCATCGCGGAGTAAGTGTGGTTGCGTATAGCTTCCTCTTGGGCCCAACGTTAGCGCGTTTCGCAAATATATAGGTATATGTTCGCATATCGTATATAGTATACCTCTCCCCTAATTATATTTCACTCAGTTTATTAAACATAAATGTCACAATGCTTTGATATGCAAAGAGATAATTATACAGTTTATACTTTTGAATAATTTCAACTTGTATAGAAAACTTGTTCTCTATTCTATATATTTCTATCTATTTCGTTGTGCGAATCTTTATTTAGATATGAACTTCTTTCCTTTCTCCTTCTCTATCAGCCAATCACACTGCTGACATCATGGAAATTTACAGATTTCTAACCAATCCTAGAGAAGTTCATTTTGCTCCAGCCACAGAATATGAATCACTTATTTACGAATCTAATGAATTATACTTATAAACAAGAAAAGGTCGAAGTCCAAAGTTTTACGACATGTTTATCCGCCTCGCTGGCGCCAAAAACTCATTTACGATACTTTAAAAAATATAATGATGCCTAATTTAACCCTAAAAATAACGATGAACTAATTCCATCATACTTTAATCCGTAGATCTAAAACATAATGTGCAGATTTATAAATTGATGCGTAGTTACGCTTTTTTACTATTTCTAACAGAATAAAGAGAGATTTTCGTAATATACTAATTAACCATGGGTAAAAAACATGCAATCTGCATTTTGCAATTGTTCGATTATTTTGGATATTTTATATTTTAAATTGAATTTTAAGCTTTTTGCAGCACTCACCAGAGGTTCCCAATATCGCTTTTACTTGTGAACTCACCGGATCATCACACATTCCCCCTTATTGTAAAAGGTGTTTCATATTGAAGCATCTTTTATTTACATTAGTGAACAAAGTTTTTTGTGAATCCTTTTAATATGTCAACACCGCATTTATAAAATACCTCTTTTTAAAATATCAGATAAGTAAAATTTGACATTTCTCTTTTATATTTATTTACATTAATTTTGATAAAATACTTGATAATTTATGAAAATATTTATTATTTTTTTAGGTTTTCTTGGAAATTTTTTTAGTTTCTTTTTCTAATCCTTATTAAGTAATTTACTTAAATTATTACCTTAATCAATAGTAAAAATTCAGTCATGAATGACAGAGACCCAGCCTATGACACTTATGGAAAAAGGGATGCTGCAGTATTTCCCAACCTATTTTTTAAACTACAACAATAATGCAAAATCCCTATTTCGCGTGTTTCGAAATGCTCTGAAACTCATTTCCGCCTTTCACTCAGCATACATAGGTTTTAAAAATTTACTTAAAACTACTTATTATTTTGTATACTGATAATTACTTATTTTATTTTATTCACATTTCATTATTGTGCGAAATCTCATAAGATTTATTGTAAAAATCTCCAGAGACTTATGTTTGCACATTTTCTCACATTCTTCACTGTGAGAAATCTCGAGATTTATTTTGAAAATCTCCAGCGACTTATGTTTGCACATTTTTAATCTTCAATGGGATGTGCTAACAATTGTAGTTTGTCAAAATTAACAATTTCAACTTTATTTGTCTTTACATTCTTAATTTGTGCATTAGTTTCTCCAATCAATTTTTCTATTATGTATCGGTTCCTCTATTTATTATGTATCCGTTCCTCAAAGAACGGATCAAACTTTTTGTCATCTCTGTTTTCTACTTTTAAATATACTATACTTCTCTCGCGAAAATTCTTCGGATTAGCTTTACGGTCATAAAACATTTTTCTTTTCTTTTAGCTTTCTCGATTCGTTCGCGAGCCAACCCTTGAGTATCGTCCAACTTATGGAACAAATCTTGAAAATAATTAGCACATGTAATCTCAGATGGATTTACGAAAAATCTGGACGGGATATTGGCTTCCCTACTGAATACTAATGAGTATGACGTGAAACCTGTAGATTTGATGATTTCGTTCTAAAACCCCCGAGATTGTGGATGGTAAGCTGTCGATTGAATTTTTTCAATATTAAAAATTTTTCAAAAGGCTTGCATGACTTTACCAGTAAAATTCTTTCCCTGGTCAGTACGAATGACCCTCGGATATCCATATTGAGAAATAAAGCCCGCGAAGTCATAGGTAATGGCCCTACCATATCTATTTAGATTTTTTCAAACGGTCCTTTTCGGGTATCTGTTATTACCATGGATCTTCGAGTTCTAGTGTCGATTAATTTATTTCGCTGACAATTTCTACAAGGTTTTATATACTTTCGAATATCATCCTTCATACCTAACCAATAATAATTTTGCCTAATTCGCTTACAGGTTTTTGATACACCTTTATGCCCTCCAAGTGTGAACTCATGGGATTCATATAGTATTATTTACCTTTCTTCAGAAGGGGAAAATCTAATTTCATCTAAACAGACCTTAATTACTAAACTGGTTCCGAGAAATTGCTGACGAAAGATTTTTTGAATTGCTGACTAGGACATTCCATTAAAATTGTTCCCTTGGAAACTCTAATTGTTTTTAACATTGGGTGATTCTATGGCCCTTCGAAGAGCTACAAAGAGTTGAGAAATTACATTAGGATAGGTTTCATCATTGTATTTAAGTTTCACCATTTGGTACATGGAATATGTACCGATTATTATGAGAAAATACGACCACTTCCTCTAACTTTAAATTTTCGTTTTTCAACCCCTGAACATCAATAAGATTATTTTCCGACAATTCTTTACTGATTTCAGATTCTAACTCTAGATCAGCTGAAATAAAATGAAATAAGTGATCTCGGCCCATAGTAAGTGTGTCCTTACTATAAATTACACAAACGTAAGTGATTTGCAAAATGGTGCTGGTATGTCATGCCCAATGCTAACAAACTTTTCGGTCACTACACCTTGAAAACCATGATCCAGGCTGGTTGCTTCTGTGTACCTGGCCCCGAACACAATATTGGGAAAGTCTGCAACGCAGGCATCGTCCCGAACTTTGTCACTGTTTCCTGGTCAAATACAAGCGGTGTATCTTTCAATTCATCTGGGTGATCGTTACCAGGCTAACTAAAGTGATCTGAAAGCTCGTACAGATCGTCCTCCAACTCATCTGGGTGATCGTTACCAGACTCATTAGAGTGATCCCCAAACTCATACAGATCATCCTCATTATCAAATCGCTTGTCCTTAACGGCCGTGTGGAATACTTCTGTTGATTTCACTGCACCACAACTCAGCCCTTCCGGATCGAAAGCTTAATCTAGCTAGTGGACCGTCGGCCCGCAAAAACCTGGACACACCCGCCAATCCTTGATAAGTAGACGGGATACCGTTCAGGTCGTTACAAGGGTTTCTTAACAGAGCGTTAGCATTGGCATTTTTCTTACCAGGCCTATATATGATCTGATAATCATACTCACTCAATTTTATTCTCCATCGAGCTAACTGTGAAATTGGATCTCTTAATCCATGCAAACGAACAAGCTATTATCCTAAACACCGGGACATCTCTGTTTCATGTATTTCTCTCAATCTGCAAAATTGGTATTCGTGATGGAACTTCCCACGATAAAAACATTTTCTCTCTTTATCCCTTTCATTTTGACTTGTATTTCGTTCTGGATATTCTCGCCGTGCGTGTCCACTGTCCATATTTCTGACAATGGAAGCACTGAATGGAATCCAAGCAGCGACTTTGTCTATTATCATTTGTTTTAGCTAGATGTACCACAAATCTCTTCGGGTTTCCTTCATTTCTTTTATCTTGATATGACGTGGTCGCTTCTTGTTTCTCATTATGAACTAGACTCCAACTCTTATTTTCTACATCTGCTTCAGATGCTAATTATACAGCTATATCCAAGGTAGGTGGGAATCTATCACGAATAAAAGACAAGATATTTTGATCTAAACCGCGAACAAAATTCGATATAGCTTGTTCCCTATATCCTTCGCAACGTTTTTTGTCTTTTTCACGAGGATTTTTCTCCATTACTTTGATAAAAATCTTATTCAAAAGCTCACTAATTCGCGTTTCGTCAAATTCTGCAATTATATCACGAGCTATTTTAGTTCCTTCTCCCATTCTCAATTTTCACTGCGGAATTTCGACATTACTTTGTACAGATTGTGAAAAATTTTGATTTTTATTAACGTTTTCTGAACTATTATTACTAACATCTCTCTTGCTATTTTCTAGAGTTTGCGAAGAAATTCTACTCTGACTACCTGTTTCTACCGTAATTCGTCTGTTTTGTGGACTCTAAATCAGTGTCAGAAGAATTTCTCATTTTGCTTTTATTTCTATCAGCAACTTTTGGGTTTTTTAAAATTATTTTTGCAGGAGAACTGCTGTACTCCATTGTAGGAGCAGCTCGCGTTTCACTTCTCAACCCGCTAAATTTCTTTCTACTAGAATAGACAAACAACTTACAGTTTTGTCGGTAACTTAAACGCTGGAGCTGACCAGTATCTTTTTAAATTTTTAGTGATCACTTTCTTTTTAAATTTTTTTTATAGATTTACACTGGAGCTGACCAGTATCCTAATTTTCTATGAAAAAATAGATCTCGCACACATTTAAAGAGTAAATGAATTGTTCACTATACACTGTAACTTCTTAGCAGTCCTGAAACTCAGCGTAAATGTTTTTCAGCTGCCTATGAACTCCGTGAAATTCCAAGAAATCCTACAGTTCATTTTAGGTCCCTCGGTGCCGTAACACTTTTCCGTATCGAGCCGGTGATCTGCTCCCAGAAGGTCTTACTGCTGTCCTTGTTTGTGAGCCTTACTCTGTTACAAAAAGACATTCAATTCCTTCATATATTTAGGAACAGTCTTTTGACCTGTAGGTGGTTGTAGATAAACCCCTTCCAAGGGTAGTTTGAGAAAAAGAGAAAAATCCCTGATTTGCCTGACATAGAACCCATTGATGTATTTGAATTTGGCACTAAACAGAAAGGCATTTTAAATTTCTCATATCGACTGTGAAATCGTAAATTTATTTATTTGATCTATTTTACACTTCTCAAATTTCCATGTAACCTATGGTCAAGAGGGGAATGAATTTCTGTTGAGTTAACGTTCCGTGGTCCCTTCCTTAACCATTAACAACTTCGCTGAAATTGTCACCACCCTTCGCCATCGGGAGTAAAACCACAGCAAAACCCTGATGGAAGGTTGCGGCTTTTCTAGTTTTTCATTTTCCCTGTCCTTGATCCAACACGCACAAATAGGCCTAGAAGCTACTCGATCCACCTCCGGTTTCCACTGCACGCGAGAAATCCAGACAAAATACTTATGATTAATGGAAATTTTCCACTTCTTTACCTTGAAGAAATGTTTAAATCCAGTTTATTTTTCGCAGCCCCGCCCCTGCAGGGAAGTGTCCAACAGGTTTGTATTTCCGTTTTCCATAGAATATCTAGGTGGAATATTTTAATTTCACTCTCCAAATTTCAATTTGTATAAATAAAATAACAAAGTTCACTTTACAGTTTTGCTTTTTAAATCCCTTTTCGTGCACTGAAGTTTCTGCACTTTTGAATTTAAATTATTACTATACTTTTTACTCCGTCGATAATTATACGTCTAGTTCCAAGACCTCCAATAGAGTAATTGATGTCACGATTTTACAATCACACAAGCAAGTAGTTCAGTCTGTGACGTGGTGTTTTCACACGTCACTTGAAAAACTTGTTTTGCCGGAATTTTATTGATTCCACAAATTCACGAAATGGTTCACAGAGCTTGGGTCCAAACCTTTCAAAAAGAGCACTCTCGGTAACATAAGAATTATTATTTAAACCTTTGTTTGATTTTTTTGTTTATGTAACCGAGCGACGAAACTGTTTTGAGGATGGTCCAAGCTTATGTAGATAATGGATTCATCCACGTTATGATGATTGGAGAGATTGCTGGAGTTTAGTGGTGAGAAATACAATCATAGGATTTGAACTCTCCCGCCCGAACAGTGAGAGGGCAGTAGAATCGACATCCCAGCAGACTACCTGACCAACAGAAGCGTTATAATTCTGCGAACCCTACGCTACACAGTGGGAAAAAAAGCACCTTTTTGGGCAAAAATCGACCGACAGTGCAATTCTTAACGGATTTTGATGTTTTTTTTAGAAATGACCGTAAGGCTTCCAGTTACAACAAGTAACTGCGGATATTTTAATTCAAATTAACGGAAATTTTTTATTTAACAACAAAGTTACAACTTTTTGTTGCTAAACTTTTCCGTGATACCATTTTTTCT
>JBAGKK010049776.1:0-10117 GCA_037177015.1 Euceroptres primus
CAGTTTTTTGTAAAACCACTTTTTTCATGTTTTTCATCAGTTTTTATAGATTATCTCGGCAACCGTATAAGATATCACAGAAACAAGCCCGCCGTTGGATTTGGCGTTGAAAAGTGCATCGAAATTATACACTGATTTTCATTGAAAAAATTTTTTACAACATTCTATCTCCTGATTTGTAATTTCTCAAAAAAAATTTTGATCCAAAAAATCTCGAAAACGTGACGTGCTGCAGAGAAATGGAGGCCAGATTCGGATTCAGCATAAAAAACTACTCTGAAAATGACATATCTCATTCAATGAGCACATAGGTCACATTATGTTGACCAGTGTTAGTAGAAAAGTACTAATGCAGATTCAGAGTATGAGGAATAAAATATATTTTCTAGTTCATCATAATAGGAAGGAAGCAAAGTGCTTATGAAAAATACTCGAGATTGAATTGACAGCTAGTTTATCATTTTTTTTGTTTGATCAATCCTTTTAGAAACAAATTTAAAATGCTGAGAAAATTACTCAAAAAATCATTTTTTCTTATAAATATTTGAATCACTGTCTCCATAAAAAATGATGCGCAATTTGTAATTTGTAAATCTCTATCACTTCATATCGGATCTCCTTTTTCTTATCACAGTGGTCCTGTAGGAAGGAAAAGGAGATCCGACATGAAATGATAGAGTGTTATGTACTTTGGTTATACTTTGGAAGTTACATCACTGTTGTCAATATGAGTGAGTCGATGAATTTTCATTCCACGACTTTACAAATTCACGCCGTTTTCCAAACCTAATAACAAAATTCTTGTTCTTGTAATAAAGAACAGAGGCGTAGTATTTATTGTAAAGCGCCTGATATCTCCGACAGTGCCTGTGTTGTGCGAGAAAAATAGTTTTCAGTGTGGCTTTTCTATCTCCTCTCTCTTTTTAAATTTGTCATCTGCTCTCACTGAATTCTGGATTTTAGAAATAAAATTGTTTTCTGGCGAAATCGTCCTATTACGAAAAATGGACATCTCCCATGATTTTACCGACTTAAGGATCTCGACAGATCCCATATATTTGGTAAGTCTTGTCTAAATGCAAATCTCAACATTAAATACGTGCCCCTCAGTGACGGGTTTATTGGGGGGTTGGACTTAGAAAAATTTCCTATCCATGCAGCCATTTTCCAAGTCGTTTAACCAACGCCCTTAATTCGAAAGTATACACCATTGAGAATATAGTGTCAAAATTTGAGAGCGAAATTCAACGTATTTTAGAAGCTACAGGTATTTATAGTGACTTTAAACGTGTTTTAATCGAAACAAAATTTTTTTATATGGCGAGTATGATAAAAAAATATATTTGACCGATCAGTACAAAATTTAAATATGTTATTCTACACATTAGTGGTTATCTGATAAACTAGAATCAAGTTGATTGGTTCATATTTACCACTTTTGTCCATGAATTACAAGGGGAAAAAAGTGTTTTTTTCGGTATTTTCAACTTTCAAAATCCGTTATTTCGACAATATTTGCTCAAATTTTTTAATTCTAGTTCATCAGATAGATATTCTCATACGAATTCAAAATGTACTTTAATATCTTTTTCTGACATTTCAGTGGACTTCAATCATGCCCGCCACGTCCCATGTATTTTTCAAGGCGTCATAAGAAACTGCGGATAATCCCACTAAAATGTATTTATACAAATTAATATAGTACATATTTTTGTATTTCAATAGTTAATATAACATGTGCAAAAAATTGTTTTAATAATTTATTAATTTTATTATAAAAAATAACCGAAAATCGGTAAAATTTTTGGCCGAGAAAATAGAATGTAGCTTTAAGCGCACCGTGGCTGTTGTATTACAATAGCAAATTCAAAACATAAGGTGTTATCATCAGTAGCGTGAGTACCTAATTTCTTCAAGACATTCTTGTAAGATTTAATGATTATTTCCACTAAGCTATACAAAGTATGCATATATACAATTTTATCATACATATGTAGAACTGCAAAAGCATAAGTCGCATTGTCTACACCTTATAATTAACCAGGATTCATTTGAGAAATGGTTTTACTAGTATTAATTATTGTTTCAAACGTTGATTGGTTGATTACTGTTGAGCCGCCTGAGCTAATTGGCGCAGTTGTTTTAGAACTGTTTCTAACAGTTTCTTCTTCTCTCGTTCACTCTTCTTCAACACAATAAATACGGTCTTTTTGTCGGATTCTCTTAATCTGAAATGTACGTTGTGTTATTTCAGAAATACGTTATACGTATTTTACAACTTGACTATTATAAAACAAGATCAATAACTATTTCAGAAAAATGTAACAACTTTTCTTTTACCAATATTCTTATAATTTCAGATATTCTTCTATTGTAGGGGAGATGCAGCGAAATTGGCGCACTTAATAGGAAGTGGGAGTTTAAAAGAAAAGTTTATAACTAAAAATTGTGAAAAAATATAAATTGGATAGCTTGATATGTAGACTACACTTTCAGAAGGATAAATATTTTATTAAAAATAAGTAAAGCAGATATTTATTCAATTTCCCGGAGCACTGCACCTGCGCCAATTTACCCGACATGGCGGCTAATTTGGCGAGCTACTATTGGGACATTATTTATGAAGTGATACCACCTAAAAATCGAAAGTATTTAGATCATGTTCAAATTTACATATATTCTAGTGCTATTGGACCTTAAGTCACAGTGTAAATCTTAGGACCTTAGAGTAACGGGTTGCCTAATGGCAGGGGCCCAAATTTTCAGCTTTTGGCTATACATGCCAAGGTTCAAGTGTAAATAACTCAGCTTAGACTTCCTCGATTTTAAAAAACTATGGGTGTTTTGGAAAGCTCTTTTTATGCACTTTAAGATAATATTACTTAATTTTTTTAAATCGAAGTTTAGCCTCGATTTATCGAAATAAAAAATTAAAACCGATTTTTGACAAATTCCGACATCATCGATTTTTTTTAAATAGTCTTAAAAAAAAGTAAAATTCTTTCTCTTCAAAACCCTGTATTGACCAAAATGGGGAAACTTTCCGTTTTGAAGAAATAAGCTTTTGCAAGGGCGGGCGCCCCCAACGTACCGCACGGTGTTTCGCTGCTGGCACGCCTGTGAGTGTATTTTATATCGTTTAAATACTCAAAAGTGTTGAACAGTAGAATCGCTTATTATTGGATAAAAAAGAAATATGTTCACTGTTTAAATTAAATTTCAGCATAATAATATAGTATGTTACAATGCAAAATGCCTCTTCCACAGTTATTTAGATCGAAACAATGGGAACTTTTTTCTAGAGAACTGTTTATGCTATAATTTGTTACTGACATTCCCTACTTTCACTGAAAGTGTACTTATCTTCTTTTATTAATCGCATGCATATGGTATGTGATCCTACCAGATATACTTTACATTTATCATGGCATCGTCCAGTGTCTGGCTTAATCGATGTTGTAATCCGTTTCAAAAGCTTACTCGTGGAAAAGTTTCAGATTTGAGAATTATTTTCAAAGATCAACTGGAGAAATTACCTGCTAACGTTCCATTTAATGTAAAACTGTATTGGGCTTGCAGAAAAGAATCGCAGTTGCTCCCAAAAAAGCAATTAAATAGTCCTGAGGAAGTTTTTGCAGCTAGTAACTTAGATCTTCCTGATATGGATCATGAAGTTCCTCTCGCCAATAATAATGTTTCTGATGATGATGATTCCAGTGATGCCACTTTTTCTTCACCACCAGTGTCTAAGAAATCAAAGTTACAATACGACCAAGAGTATTGTGAAGCAGCTGTTGAAGTTCTTGGACAAATTAAAGGTAAGTTTAAAAAATAGAGTAACAATTCGGAGAAAGTGTTACTCTTGAGCCTTGCACCTCAATCTTGGGGTCGTAGAAAATTAGCAAAAGAATTTGGCTGTTCTGAACGTCAGGCTAAAAAAGCGAAAAATCTCGTAGCTAAGTATGGAATTTAGATGTCACCAAATCCAAAAGTAGGGGATGGGGGGAAATTAGCTGCCAAAGAGTTATTAAATATTTTTATGAAGATGATGAAAATAGTCGTCTCTTACCTGGTATGAAAGACTTCAGGTCGGTAAAAATGGAAGATGGGAAACGCGAACATGTTCAGAAAAGACTGATACTTTGTAATCTTTCTGAATTGTACGAAAAATATAAAATGCAATATCCTGATATTAAAATTGGTTTTTCTAAATTTGCTCAAGTTCGACCTCATTGCGTTCTCGCTGGAGCTAGTGGCACACAAATTGTTTGCATTTGCATACATCATGAGAACGCCGCCATCTTAATGAATGCAAGTCGTATCCCGATGAAGTGATTAAAAATCATCTCAAAACAGTATTTGACAAACATTTCATTGATAAGGTAGAATTTCAGGTTTGGCAGGAGACTGATAGATGTACTCTGAAGACTGAGGTTACAAACAGCGATGAATTTATTGACAACCTTTGCGATCGTTTGGTGAAACCTAAAACGCACGATTTTATCGCGAAAGAGCAATCTTCATTTCTGAAGGATCTCAAACAAAATTTAAAACCAGGACAAATTCTTATAATGTTTAAATTTGCTCAAAACTTTGCATACGTAATTCAAAATTTTGCTCAAGCCCACTTTTGGAACAACGATCAGTGTTCGATTTTCACTGTGGTAGTGTATTTTAAAGTAATGGGAGAACTAAAACACCGTAACATAGCTATAATATTCGACAATTTGGGCCAAGATACAGCCGAAGTTTATGAGTATCAGAAGATCGTCATGAATTATTTGAAAACTGAGTTCGATCCCATAGAAGTGAAAGAAAATATTTACATTTCGGACGGTGCAGGGCAACACTTTAAGAATAAGTACAACTTTTCAAATCTGCGTAATCACAAAAATGACTTCAGTATTCCCGCAAAATGGTATTTTCATGCTTCTGCTCATGGGAAAAGACCATGCGATGGAATTAGTAGAAACCTAAAGCGTCAAGCGGCACGAGCTAGTCTACAAAGATCATCAAAAGCTCAGATCCAAACAACGGAAGCTTTGTATCAATGGGCAAAAAAATCGTTTACAGAAACTGTTTTCTTCCTTAGTACGAAAGACGATTGCACGAAAACTGCTGAAATGTTTCAAACGCGCTTTGCCGATGCAAAGACTGTGCCAGGTACTTTAAAGTATCATGCTGTGATACCTGATGATGACGGAATAACACTAATATTGAAAAAATATTCTTCAGCTTGTAAAAGTTTCCTGTTCGCCAGGGATAAATTACGAAATATTAAATACTCTATTTTAATTCAAAGCTTCTCAATTTATAATCACTGGTTATTTTAACTTGGGTTTTTGAATGATTCAATTTATTTCAATCATATTTTATTTTTAAATCAAAAAGCTGTAGCGTCGAGTAAAAATTGTTGGAATTTTATCCAAAAATTAATTGCTCTTTAAACCAATTTATTATTTCCTTATCACGATATCCTGAGGGAAATTATTTTCTTTGTTCTCAGTCGTGTTAGGAAGTTTAGTTGGTTTTAATAAAAGAATTATAATTTTATTTTACTCGAACTCTACGATCTTCCATTTACGTTTATTATTATATTTATAATACTCGTTCTATAAATCTCCTGGTTTTTTCGAACTCTAATTTTTTATTGTGATCAACACTGAGGCGAGAATGATTGGGTGTTCGATTTCTATTTATTTTAAATACAACTTATATTCTTAGAACGTTTGGAGAGAAACAAGTTCCCAGTCCTCGAGATGATTTTCTCTTGGTATTGGAATTCTGGGAGTATTGATTAATTAATTCAAAATTAGTTTCACGATCTAATCTTGGGGTCTTCTAATCCCTGCGCTAGCTCCCTGACGTGATCAACACAGCCAGGTATTAGTTGTCAAATATTTTCTATCTGAATGCCATGGATCGTGAGACTATTGGCAGACGAGGTGCTATGTCTGTGCTCCACTTAATCTCTCAACTACCATAGAATTCCTATCCTAACCATTAATCAAAATTTACAATTGTTCAGAATCTTTTTTGTTCTGGCAGTGAATTTGCGGCCTCGTAACTGATTATAACGACTCACACGTACATGAGTGTCGTGATAATCGCTGGTTACTTACGCTTCAGTTGGCTTGTATTGTTCTTGCGCCAAACTCCATGAGCTATTGGATCGCTTCTCTTGAATAGAAAAATGCGTCTCTCACCTCGTAGAGAGGATCAAAACGTAAGAGGTCGAGACCTGATAGCGACTCGCTTTTATCGTTTTGGGCCTCTGGTCTTCCCACTATCGGCCCTCGGTATTTCCGGCGCGTGGAATCTCTTGATTCGCATGGTCGTGAATCTTTGGCGCCTTTTCTGCTCCCCCCCAATTCTATTGGTCGGAACTCTTGACATTTTTGGTGCTATTTTTTCCCGCTGAATATTTATTTTCCCGCGCATTCATTTATTGCTTCCGTCTGGAATATTATAGAACCGTCTCGTTTCTCAGTATCGTACCATCTTTTGTCTAGTGCCCTTATTTTTAAGTTTATATTTAATAATTAATTATTTAATTTTTCTTATTGCTTTTTTTCTTATTTTTATAATAATTAATATTTTATTATTGAGGATCACTTGAATCGTTTCAAGCTTCGGAGTATGACATTTTTCCGAAAATCAAGACCAAGAAACAAGCTGTAAAAAAACGTTCACGTTAATGTACGCGTTTGTGAGAGGCGAGGGGACTCACGAAAATAAAGCACCCCGAAAAGGAGTTTAAAAACGTACTGCAACCTCCTCGTGAACTCTGGAAACTTATTTTTATAGGTTAACTGCAAACGATTACAATTTAAATATATGTTGTATTGAGTGTATTGAATGCAACATTGTCAATCAGCACCGACCAGGCGCGCCAGTAGCGAACCACCGCACGGTGCGTCGGGGGCACCCGCTCTTGCTAAAACTTATTTCTTTAAAACGGAAAGTTTCTCCATTTTGGTCAATACAGGGTTTTGAAGGGGAAGAATTGTACTTTTTACGACTATTTAAAAAAAATCGATGATGTTGGAATTTGTCAAAAATCGATTTTAATTTTTTATTTCGGTAGATCGAGGCTAAATTTTATTTTAAAGAAAAATTAAGAAATATTATCTGAAAGTACATAAAAGGAGCTTTCCAAAACACCCATAGTTTTTAAAATCGAGAAAGTCTAAGCTGAGTTATTTACACTTGAACGTCGGTGTGCATAGACAAAAGCTGAACATTTGGGCCCCTGTCATTAGGCAACCCATTGCTCTAAGGCCTTAAAACTTACACCATGTCTTAAGGCCCAATAATACTACAATATATGTAAATTTGAACATGATCTGAATACTTTCGACTTTGAGGTGGTATCACTTCATAAATAATGCCCCTATTATTGTTTAATATTGCGATATATTAATACTTTTCTGAATATTTTAAAGTTCACATGAGTAATAAAGCTCACTTATATTAGGTAATTCTAATTTGTAGTTAATTCTCTGGAAGTTTATCGCAGTAACGAACATTTCAAACTAGAACATAACTTAAAACACGATTTGCATTGGTTTTCTTCTGATCGGTATTCAATAATTGAATAATATTCACAAAAAAGATTTATTTATTTTACAAATATTCTTTTTGTAATTGTAAGTTTAATGATCAAAGATTAATTTAATTTAATTATTAATAATTATTAATTTTTTTATCAGTTACATATTACCGAAAAACACACAAACTATAAATATTTTTATGAGTCTAACTATTATAGTTTCTTGTAAATGAGGGTGCGCCAATCTAGCCACTTCTCCTCTACAGAGCAAAATCTTTAAATATTTAATTGGTCATTCGA
Source organism: Euceroptres primus (assembly GCA_037177015.1). NCBI lineage: Eukaryota > Metazoa > Arthropoda > Insecta > Hymenoptera > Figitidae > Euceroptres > Euceroptres primus. Next base: position 7,853 of record JBAGKK010049776.1, read on the forward strand.
AAGCAAGTTGTGATTTAAATACATTTAAATACTTTCATAAGCTTTTAAACGATTTATATAATAAACACATAATTATTAATAATTAATATTAATAATTCCAAAAGGTAAAGGTTTTAGTGTAAAAAGGTTACACTATGTTTCACGATTTTTGCTCCTGGGTAGTGCCTAATTCTTCGATTCCTTTTACTAAGAAACAAAAGAAACAAATATTTTCCTTCCGAAACTTTGCTTTTAGGGTGAGGAATAGGAGCGGTAACTATTAAAAACAGTGTTTTTGGCAATTTTCGAATATTTATAACAAAATAATCCGACGCATTAGATACTTCGAAAAAGTCTCAAATTAAAGCTTGAACCTTCTTTATTTTAAGGTAGCGATATATTGTCAAAATTCGTGGAAGCCACCCTAATAGAGAGAGTCTGTTGTTTAACGAAAGAACCTAGTAAGTGACATTTGCCGCAGATACTATTTTCTGGTATACGTGCACGAGAAAATAACCTCTTCAGAAAATGTCACTTACTAGGTTCTTCCGGTGAACAGAAGGAATACAACACTTTCACGCATTTATCTCTTCGAGTAAACACGGGGTTAATATGATCCCAAAATTTTACATAAATTGAATATTTTTCTCATAAAGTATGGTCTTCTACCTAACAAATCCAGAAACGGTTTTTCTTCATATAGAAAATGGAACATTTAATGGCGTTTTCTTCTTGTACATGACCTGACACTTTTTTTTACAATTTTCGATATACCTGTGCCTGTATATAACAGAAATTTAATGGCATTCAACCCGATTCCCGTATGGGGGGGAGGGGGTAAATTTGACCTAAGGCAAAACTCAAACCATCAGATTTTTCCACGAGTTCGATGGTTTATTGTTAATTATTTATTATTCTGATTTAACGAATATCAAATTCCATAATTTTATCATAAAGTAGAAGGTTCAAAAGTGATCTATGAATTTTTCCAGAATTTTTTATGCATATTTACTACATTTTCAAGACACCCGGTCAATTTGACCCCCCTATACGGTTAACGTAGGTAAGAAACAGCGATACGAGAATCGGGTTAATGACGTTCTCTTCTCGTACGTGACCTGACGCTTTTTTTTTACAATTTTCAATATTCCCTGTGCCTGTATATAGCAGAAATTCATCCAGAATGGGTGGAAGATAAATATGTTCAGAAATTCATCCAAAATATTGATAGATGGAAGATTAAGCCCTCTGTCCACGGAAACTAGCTAGCGAAATCACGGTTTCGAGGCGCTAAATTCGAGGCAACTCGGGTGGCGCCTTGTGAGAACTGTAGCCACAGATTTCGAGCCACATGTTAATCTTAAGACTCCAAGTTGGCCTAGCGGGGCAGAGCTTGTACATTGTATAGGCCAGACTGCAGCAAGCTATGACATTAAGCCTCCTTTTCCGTTTGCAGGAGGTTTCAGCCTTCGGCAGCCAGGAGCCGAAAACGGGCAGTACAATACGATGAATTGTCTAGGGAAGCTTTAACTATATTAAGGGCCCTGGCTTGGAAAATGCATGACAAAAATGACTATTTTAGTCCGCATTTTTAGACCAATATAGAAGTTTCCCGGCGTTACCGCCGGGTTTAGATGATACATTGTAGATTTCCTAAGGGCGCTTGACTCCTTTGGCATAGCAAATCCAAGGAAAAAGCCGGAAAATCCTTGATGGAAAAAAATGCTTGGCCGGCACATGTACACACTAACACTACCACACAGCCACGTGTAGATTTTCCAGAGCACGCTCAAACACGTCACTTGCACTACAAAACCGCACTCCCAAAGCTTGACAATAAAACTTCACGCCCGAAATTACTTACGAAAACCGACCGATCGCGATTATTTACTCAAAAAAAGTAAAAAAGAAACTGAAAACTGACATAAGAATCAGTTGTCAGCAGAAAGAAAATTTCACCGCCAGAGCCATCTGGAACGAACTGAGATCGACATGGCAACACAAACCAAGGCCGTGTGTATCAAATATTTACAATGGCAACATAATAACTTAGACTATAACCAAAAAATTGCAACATGTTTAGAAAAAATTATTTATAATAATTTCAAAATTTAATCAATAAAATATTTTAATATACATATAATATGAAAAAATTTAAATTTTAAAAATTCAAAATAACAAATGATAATTATTTTAATATTCTAAAATTATTTAATTGCATAATTATAGTACTTAATATAATTAATCATGAACATATTAATATATTACATACTTATATAATTCTAA